>CATIWM010258993.1:0-27226 GCA_949671775.1 Mallotus repandus
TCTTCTTTTCTAATCAACAAATTAAAATCATAATATCATTTCCCATAAAAATAATAAAATAAAATAAACACATTTTTTATTTAGTATTTATTTCGAACAACAAGAGAAAATATCATTAATTTAAAAGTAAATTATATTTACCTCTTTCATGTTTGACCTAATTCCAACTCTCTTTCCTATTGTTTGAAAATCGAACATTTATATCATCCCTCAATTTTAGTTCCGTCAACACTTTAGTCATTCTGTTAATTTTTCCGTTAGTATCTTAATGAATAAGACATTTTACTCCCTCTATTTTATACAAACTAAACATTTTATTTCCTATATTTTGTAAAAACTAATATTTTAATCCTTTTTATTTTAATAAAAAAATTGTTGTTCTTTAATTTTCAAATTATTTTAAATTTAAAATTATAATTTTTACTAAATTTTTAATGGTTACACAAATCCTTATCAATTTAATTTTTATTAAAAATTAAATTATAAATTTAATAATTCATTAATTTTTATCAATTTTATTTTATATTTATTTTTTTATGTTTGATTTCATTAATTACCTTTTTTTTTTAAGCAATTCATTTTACATATTACTTTAGTTTTAGATAATACTAATTTTTATTGGAGCAAAATTTAATAAAAATAAGTAAAAATGAATATAAAATAAATTTAAAAATATTCATAAATTTATTAAAATTACAACTTGATTTCTGAGTTAGTGTAAATTTTACATAATAAAAAAAATTATATTGATGAAGATATGTGTATATGTCTAAAATTTAGTTAGTATTGAAATTTTAAATTTTAAATAATTAAAAAATTGAAAGATTAAATTATTTTATTTTATTAGAATTTAGGGAATAAACTGTTTTTATTTTTATAAATCGATGGAGGTAAATGTATTTTGATATAAAAGACCTAACCGAAAAGTTAATGGAGGAGCTTAAATATTGACGGAATTAAAAATAAGGAATATAAATGTTTAATTTTTAAATAAGAGGGAGGAGAGTTGAAATTAGGTCAGAGATAAATATAATTTTTTCTTAATTTAATTAACCACCGTTACAATTGTTACACTTTTGAAAGATAAAATTCAAAGTGTTATGGAGAGACCTAACACGAGATAAACTCAGTCCATATATTTCTCAACTTAGAAGAAACCTTAATTTGTTGAAAGAAATTTAATCTTTGCCATCTAGAGGCATCAATGGTGACAGCAGCAACAACCAGAAAGCTCTGCAACAAACCAAACCTGCTTGAGCTGATCTTGATAACAGGGTCCAAATTGAGAAAAGTCAGCTTCAAGCTAAAAGACTTAAGTAACAAAAAGCTCTGAATTTTAACCTTCAATGAAGAAGATGGCGTCGGACTTTGATTAAGATTGGTTGCTGGAACCATCTTCCATCTCTGAAACCCAGAAGATCAAGATTGGCAGAATAGCTGAAACCATCTTCATCTCCGAAACCCAGAAGATCAAGATTCAGGCACAAAGAGCTAGGACAGGGGGTTTGTCTATCCAATAGCACAAAACACTCCTCAAAGTACACGCTAAAACATCAACAACACTAAATATCTATAACTATACATATAATATCGAGACTAAGCATAAAATAGAAGAAAATAGAAGATAATTGCTGGTTAAACCCAGCAATCTCCCCCTAAAGACGATATTATTGTTTAAAAACCCTGAACAGAAAACTACTCATAAAGAGAGAAACCTATATAATACGTTTGAATTTCAGTTCATTTCATTATATTGGCATTTACAATGGAAAATTTTTAGTATTTTTATATTGATTTATTATAATATTGTCAAAAGTTATTATTAAAAGTGTATTATCCCATTATATTCACTAATAATATAATACTAAATTAAATAATATAAAAAAACAAATTATACAACATTATTCCTTTAAATCTTAATAACGGCCTTTTTTCAATGACACATTTATATTTGTTGTGAACTTTACATTGATAACTGGAGTCCATTCATTTATTATCTATACTTTGAATATAATGCATAATTTCTGTTTAACAATAATATCAAGAAAAGAAGCTGATAAAGACAAAAGTGAGATAAAATATTATATTTTGTGATAATTCTCAGTATGTAAATACAATTTGGATACATTTGACGTTATGGCGTTATGAGGTTCCCATCCAGCAAAATTAATGTTGCTTAATGATAGTCAACCTACCAGTGTGAAAGTGATCCCATCTCCCATCAATGTTTGGAATGGCATTTTATTAAAAAAAAAATTCAATGATTCATTAAAATATTATATCCATAGAAAAATAATAATCGACTTAGGTTAGGTTCATTAATTAGTGGTTGCTACAATTTAAAAGCCGTCTGTATAATATTATTTAAAGTTTTCTTTTGAACTATAGTATTATTTAAAGTGGGATCGAACGTGAAAACAAAATTAAATAATTTTTTAATTCCTTTAAGTGGAGTTTTCTTCTACTAAGTTTTAGTTTGCTAAGACTAAGGTTAGGATTTCTTTTCTTGTTTAGTCTTTAATTCACTATCTCTCACTCTTCTTTTCAATCAGTGTATTCTATTTTTTATGTGTTCTCTTCTTCATTTTTTCTTGTCATTCTTCATTTTTTCTTGTCATTCTTATTCATCTTCTATTTTTGAAGGCATTTTTATTTTTCTTTAAAATAATAATTTCCATATATTTTTATACTCATTCTTCCCACTATCTCAAACCAAATCTCATTTTTTTCAAATATTCATTTCACATATTTTATGGTGAACTTATATTCATTTTTCATCTCATTCACCATATTTTTCTTTGTTTTGAAACTCTAAACGTTTTATAAGTAAATAATTGCTTTTCACCTTATTCTCATAAAATACTCTTTTGATGTAATTTATTTTCATTTCATAAATATCACCTTTGTCGAATTTTATTTGTTGTATATATATATATTTTTTTATACTTATTTTTTAATTGTATGTCTTTTCTTATTCAAGAATCATCCAAATACAAGAATCTTACTTTTAATTCATTTTTCCCACAAATTTTACAAAAATTGATTTTGGCAAAATGAACAATAATTTATAATATTGGTTTTTTTCATCCAAGGTACGGAATCAACATTTTAAACCCTAACTTGATGGGAATCCATGTTAAAATTATTTTTAAATAAAACTGTAAATATTTTCTCTTTTATTTTAAGATCTATTTTTTATTCTAAATGCCCCAAATTTCAGGATATCGAGCTATCAAGGAGGAGATGATCACAAATGTGTTAACCATTCTTTTCCCTATCTCTTCTATTTCATCTCTTACCTCATTTTCTTTTACATTCCATATGTTTAGAATTGCATGTTAGAGTACCTATGACATGATTACAATGATTATTCCATGCTCATGATATGACTATATTCATTATGTCATCATGATTGTCATGTTATAATATGCATAATATGTTTTGTTTAGCATATGCCATGACTCACACATTTTGCGATAGTTTCCATGTCCATACATCATATTTACCATGTTTATACATTCTACCATGTCCATTCATATTATATATTGTTGTGTACTTGTGTGTATATATTGTGCTCGCATGTGTATGTAATGGTTCATCCAAAATAGTACACTTTCTCAGAAGCACTGTATTAAACTAGTAAGGTTAGCCCTGCTAAGCATCCAAGTAGTATGAAAATGCCTCGAATATAAAGAGCACGCTCCTGCTGACATTGACATTCGAACTTAATGTTTTATCTTGCTAGCAAATTTGGTTCCAAGTGAGGGATCCACTTTGCCTAGTCTCTACTCAGACAATTTCTCGGGCAATACTGAGTGGTAACTCTCATAACAAGAAAAAAGGGTTTGTGATCCAAATAGTATCATGTCGATGCATTGACATCAACAAAAGCTATACAACAATCACGCTGAAATGCCTTAAACAATCACTCGGCCTAACTTCTAAAATATTTATCATCGCACATGGCTATACAACACAATCAAAATGATTCAAATCCAGTAGCATGACCCGATCCTTTTGGGCACATTTTATTTACTTCATATGTGTTGACATAAGCTAGCCACGCTTGATCAACACATGTGAAGCATGAGGCAATTGTTGATACTTGATTGTGATAGTCCCAAAATGGTCTGATAATGAAAGTCTCTACTTCAAAAGATTAGTAAAAGGTGATAACTAGGGGTTGGCAAACCTAAGATACCTAAAAAGCATAACCTAAGCCCTAATTGACCCCAAATTGGGCCTTCGATTCCCTAAACCAAAGTACTAGAAAACCAAATCAAACCATGAACCAACCAAAAATAGTTGTTAAAATCAAAACCAAACCCAAGATTAGGAACTGAGGCTTTAAGGTCCCGAATAAAGGCTTTAAAGCCCTGTGAGGCCAACCGATTTGAATATGTTTTGGAAGCCCTAAAAACACATTAAAAAGGACCAAAAAAACCCAAAAAGATAAAAAAAAAATCCTCCTTAAAACATGTGTCAGACGTCAAAATATGTGCACAGGGCCAAATTGTGCATGTGCCTCACAAACGGCACGTGTAAGGCTCATACCCACATGTGTGGGTATTATCAACAAATATGTGTTTTGAGTGACCCACTTGTATAGTTCACTCAAAACCCACATCCATGGGTCTTACCCACACACGAGAGTTTATGTCTAGGACCTCTATTTCACGATGTTTCTATAGATACCTTCATTTTTTATATTTTCAGGGGATTATTTAAAAAATCTACTCAGACTCTGCTAAAATACTCTCTCAAGTATTGAATACTACTCTCCAAACCCCTTACTATAGGGTGAATGACTCGTGAAGACCTTTTGAAACACTACATACCACACAAAATTAATCCTTTTTAGGGTTTTAGCACCAAATCACCAAATCAAACCACAACTTTGTCAAAACATGCTACAAGGGTAATCACTCTTAAGGACCGAATAATCATTTTCAATAAAATCTTGCATGTTTACTCATTTTGGATACCATTTCTTCTTCCACCCAATTTCTATTATTTTTCTATTTTTATTTTTATTTTTCATCATTTTCATTATTATTTTTGTATTTTATTTTATTTTATGATATTTAGATTTTGATGATATTTTATGGTAGTAGTTGTTGTGGTGGAGGAGTTGGTAGTGATTTGATTCCAAGAGTGTTTGTTGCATTTGTACATATTTATTTGGTTTAGTCTGCATAAATCTTGCATTTTTTATTGTAAATATATGTTATTGGACATTTCCAATATCATTTTTATTATAACGTTTGCATATTTAGATTTATTAGCATTAAAGCTCTTATCTTTTATGTTAAATTTGACATTTTTATAGTTATTTTCATAAAAAAACATAATACTTTCTATAATTTTTAAATAGATTTGCATATTTTCAAGTCACTTTTTCATTAGTAAGTTAGCATTTTTATTCCATTTAATAGTTTAAGTTTATTTTTATAATAATTTTTTATTAAAAAAAATACCTTTATTATTAAGATGACATTTTGCTTCATTAAATGGTTAAAGTTCATATTTTCGCATAGATTTTTAAGATTTTCTTTTGTTAGGCAACTGAAAATAATATTTGATATAAAGTTTTATCTTTTTCTTAATAAAGTTGGCACTTTTATGTAAATCTCTAGCATTTTCTATAATATATAACTAAAGTTAATATTTTTATATAATTTTCACCACTTTTGCAATAAAAGGTTAGAATTTTATTCATTTGCATTATTGTTTTTAGATTTTTATTCATTTGCACTATTATTTTTCATAAAAATATAAATTTCATTAATAAAGATGGAGTTTTTATCATAAAGTTAACATTTTTATTTTCTTGTGCATCAAAGTCTTCATTTTTATACTAAAATTTTCTTTTTTATGCTAAATTTGATATTTTCATAGTTAACATTTATATAAAATATTATTTTCCATAGATTTCTCGGGAAATTTTGCATTTTTATTTACAAGTTATTATTTTTATTTATATCACAATTTAAAGTTATTTTTTCATGTAAATATTTAGCCTTTTCCCATTAAAAATCATATTTTTATCATAAAGATATAGTTTTTCTTATTCCTATAATTAAAGTTTTCATTTTTATGCAATTTTCCATTATTTTCCTAATAAAACTTGCATTTTTACTCATTTATGACATTATTTTCACAAGATAGACATTCATCAATAAAGTTGGAATTTTTATCGTAAAGTTCACATTTTTAGGTTCATATTATTAAAATAAGGAAATATGGATTTTTCATTAATAAAAAAATGAGACCTTTAGTATAGAATTGATATTTTCATGGATAAAATATAATAAGAATGGGATTTTTATTGTAAAGTTAATGTTTTTGTTAAAAAAAATAATAAAGGAAGAGACTTTAGGGTTAAAATTGATGTATTTTGTTATAATAATTATGAAATATTTAATCATGCATGTAAAAAATCTTTTTCATATTTATTGTGAATATTTGGTCATATAAAAATACTTTTTTATTTATTTGGTAATAAATATTCAATAGATATATTCCTTTTTACATATGTGTTCAGTTGCATGTCATTCATGACATGAAGAACCAATGATCTTGTGATTAGTTATTCAAATTGGGTAATACTTTAGCAATCATGTGAGATACTTGTTTTGGTGATTAGTTTGCATCATACATTTTCATCAATGCAATTTATTATTTGTTTATTTCCATTCCTTGATTATTTTATTTTATTATGTGAATCTTTATATGAATGAAAGATGATGATGTTGACCTTAGCAATAATCAATCTTGATTTTGATCTTAATAAATTTAATTTTGAACATTTAATATGTTTATTTTAAGTGTGTATAAGTTAGGACTCAAATGGAAGCCAAGTCAAAATTCAGTGAATACTAAGCTGAGATGAATAGTAACTTGTGACTGAAGCAAAGCTTTTATAGTGACAGAAAGCTGAAATGAATAGAACCTATGACTGAAGCAAAACTTCTATAGTGACAAAAATCTTAAATGAATAGTAACCTGCGACTGAAGCAAAGCTTCTATAGTGACAGAAAGCTTCGATGAATAGTAACCTACGACTAAAACTCTACTTCTATAGTGACAATCCAGCAGACAGATTTTTGAATTATGAGATGAACAGTAGGCTGTGATTGAAGCGTTGCTGCTATGGTGACATCTTAACTGTCATATTTTTGAATTTGAAAAAGAGACGTTGGAGACATGTTTGACATCTCCAATTGCTATATTTTTGAGTGTTTATCTATATAAACACCTACTTGAGCTCAATTGAAGTTAAGACACTTGTTTATTATAATTTTCTATCTTAACATTCATAAAAGCTCTCAAACTCTTAAATATTCATTCTTTGTTTGTATAACTCTTGTGAGAGTTGGTTGTGTGTTAGAAATAGAATTTCTCTTCATCTAAAAATCTTAGGATAGATTAGAAGGGAAGTGAGATATATTTCTAGTGAAATTGGTTTAAGTGTTTAGCCATTAAAACACTTGGGTATTGGTTTTAAAGTAAGCCTAGAAACTTTTGTTTGTAAGGTTGAAAGAGTGAGCCTTAAGCTCTTGTGTATTCTCAATCTTGTGAATAAGATTATGGGTGATTGAAAATAATAACTTGGGGATAAGTTAGGTGGAGACGTAGGATTGTTGTTGAATTTGAACTCCTTAAATCATTGTGTTCATTGTTCTTCCTACTCTACTCTCTTTCAATTTTTTTTATTCCTTAAATTCATTTTTATTTTTCTAAAATCCTTCACTTGCCTTATTCACCCCCCTTTAAGGCATTTTCATTTGGTATCAGAGCTTGAATTCTAGGAACTTCATTGCTAGAATACAAGATCATAGGAAGTGAAAATCAAAACTCCTCCTCTCTCAGACCTTTCTTTGATGGTAGTGATTATCCAAATTGGAAATTCAAAATTGAGTTATATCTAGATAATGAATCTAGACTTTGGGAAAGTGTCCTAAAAGGATGGGAACCTCCTAAAGCTACTAAATATGTTATAGTCATTATTCTTTCAAGAGATGAATGGAGCAATGATCAAAAGGAAGAAAATATCAAGAACAAAAAGGCTATGATCACCATAGCATCTTCCATGACAAGAGAAGAAAGTAGCAAGCTTAAATGTTTTATTTCTGCTAAGGAAATATGGGAGACCTTGGAAAACGACTATGAAGGCAATGTATAAGTAAGAAGTAAGAACGTTCAACTCCATATGTATAAGTATGAACTCTTCAAAATGAAGCCGTACGAATCTATCACGAAAATGACAAACCGTCTCATGGCTCTTCTCACAACCGTCAAGAAACTTGGAAAACATTTCTCTAAGGAAGAAGCAAACAACAAGATTCTAAGAATCCTACCTAAGAAGGATTCGAAATCTCGAGTTACTTTAATAGACGAAGCTCAAGATCTCTCAACTCTCTCAACCGATGTGCTTATTGGAAAGCTTCTCACCTATGAGCTTACAATAAAGTAAAGATGTGAAGTACAAGAATAGAAGGAAGACAAAAAGAAAAGCATTACACTAAAAGCTTCATAAAATGATAGTGAAGAAGAAAACATCGAAAATTTTGGTGATGAAGATGATGAAATTGCCATGCTCACAAGAAACTTTAAAAAGTTCTAGAGAAAACAACACTTAAGAACTAAAGACACCAAAAAGTATAAAAGAGATGGTAAGAAGAAAGCCAAAGAAGTTACTTGCTATGAAAGCAAGAAATCGAGTCACATCCAAAGTGAATGTCCCAAACTGAAATTCAAGAACAAGGGAGCAAAGGATAAAAAGAAGGTTTTCAGGGCTATTTGGGATAACTCCTCCGAATCCGAAAAATAAGAGGAACAATAAGAAGTGGCCAACCTTTGCTTCACGGCTCTTGAGGATAAAAATGAGGTACCATCTATTTCTAACTCATTTTGTGATGATTATGAATATGATGATGATGAGAGCTCTATTATTAGCAAAATTATGCATAAATATACTAACTTACTTTCTAAGAAAAAGTTTTACAAGTATAAGTTTACTAGCTTATCCGAGGAATTTGAAAACATGAAAAATGATTTTTCTAAACTTGTTAAATCAAATGAAAAACTTGCAAGTGATTTGGAATGTTCAATTTCTTTGGAAGACTAACTTAAGAAAGCAAATAATGAAAATCATAAACTTTCTAAAGAAGTCTCAGAGTTAAAGAATTCCATTTCTAAATTCTAAAAGGGAAAAGAAACTTTAGATAGTCTTCTTGACTCTCAAAAATTTCATAGAGATACTTATGGAATTGGATTCAAAAATGGAATGACTCCCTCATCATCTTTACATATTAATTTTGTTAAAGCATCACATGATTCTATTGCATCTACATCCAAAAATAAAACTCAAGCTTTTAAAGCTAAGAGGTCTCATGTGTCGAACCATAAGGAAAAGTCCAATAAAACTTAACCTTCATTGACACAAAGAGGTAAGGCTCAAACTAGAGCACCACAACCAAAGCATGCTTATATGTACACTAAACATAATCATAATAGGCATACTACACAACACAATGCACATATACATGTTGCACAAACCTATCAAAATACACATTGTCATTGCCAATGTATGTCTCGCACTATAACTTAAAAGAGTTATAGGAAGCATTCACCACCACAACACATAAGGCATATTTCACACACTAGGAAAGCATATAATCCTAGGAGAAATAAATTTGCCAATGTAGAGTGTTTTTATTGCATGACCAAAGGTCACTCTAGCAAAGTGTGCTTCTATAGAAGATTGCACTTAAACTTTCTTCCTTTGGATTACCTTGAGACTAACCAACCTAGGCTAATAAAGGTTTGGTTCAAAAGAATGTGTAAATTGCATTTTGTAGGTGTGCTTGAAGTCCACAAGAATAAAAAGTAAATGGTATCTTGATAGTGGATGTTCAAGACATATGACCGGAGACAAAGAGCAATTCAACAAGCTTGATGCTAAGGATAGAGGACATATTACCTTTGGAGACAATGTAAAAGGAAAGACTATTGGTGTTGTAATTCTCAATCCTTATCTATACATCATGTATTGCTTGTTGATGGTCTCAAACATAATTTGCTTAGTATAAGTCAATTATGTGATATGGGAAATAAAATCACTTTCTATCCTAAGAATTGCTTTATTAGTAGTCTTGATGAAGACAATGTGATTTTTAATGGTGAAAGAGTTGATAATGTCTATGTCATTGATTTGAATAAAATTGATAATAAGGATATTAAATGTTTGATGGCTATTTCTCATGACACATGGACATGGCATAGAAGGTTAGGACATGCAAATTTTGAGCTATTAAATGATCTTTGTAAACACGAACTTGTGATTAGTTTACCAAAACTTGAATTCAGTAAGGATAAACCTTGTGATGCTTGTCAAAAGGTAAAATAATCCAAGTCTTCATTTAAGCTTAAAAATGTTATGTTAACCTCTAGGCCACTTGAACTTATACATATGGATTTGTTTGGTCCAACTAGAGTTGCTATCCTCAGTGAAATGTACTATGCATATGTATTGGTTGATGATTACTCTAGATTCACTTGGGTGTGTTTTCTTGCTCATAAGAATTATGCTTTTAATGCATTTGAAAATTTTGCAAAAAGAGTTCAAAAAGAAAAAGGCTTTTGCATTACTCTTATTTAAAGTGATCATGGAACCGAATTTGAAAATGAATTTTTTCAAATCTTTTGTAATGAAAATGGCATTTCACATACGTTTTCATCTCCTTGAACTCCTCAACAAAATTAGGTAGTTGAAAGGAAAAATAGAACTCTTGTGGAAATGGCTAGAACAATGCTTCATAAGTATAATTTGCCATTATACTTTTGGGCAAAAGTCGTTAACACATCTTGTTACATTTCAAATCAAGTTTTCAAAAGACCGATTTTAAACAAAACGTCTTATGATCTTTAGAACAATAGAAAACCAAAAATCTCATATCTAAAAGTGTTCGGATGCAAGTGCTTCATATTAAACACTAAGGATAATCTTGAAAAATTTGACTCCAAAGCCAATGAAGAAATTTTCCTAGGCTATTCTACCTCTAGCAAAGCATATAGAGTATTTAATAAAAGAACTCTTGTAGTAGAAGAGTCCATGCATGTTGTATTTGATGAATCTAACCCACTTGATCCTAGAAAGGATTTTTGTAATATTGATGATGATGTAGGTGAACTCATGGAAACAAATGCTCAAGATGAAATTACTAGCAAAGCTTTGGAACTTGGAGGTCCAAACAATGAAAAAAGTGAGGAGGTGCCTCAATCAACCTTGAAGGATGACCTTGCAAGGGATTGACAATTCAAGAAAGCACATCCTCAAAACCTCATAATCGATGATACTACATAAGGGGTAACAACAAGATCTAAACTTAAGTCTATTGTTATTTTAGCCTTCATTTCTTAAATTGAACCCAAAAATATTGATGATGCTTTGAATGATGAATTTTAGGTCCTTGCTATGCAAGAAAAGTTAAATCAATTTGAGAGAAATAAAGTTTGGACTTTAGTTCCTAGACCAAAACATCATCCTATTATAGGCACAAAATGGGTGTTTAGAAATAAGATGAATGAACAAGGTGTCATAACTAGGAACAAAGCAAGACTAGTAGCTAAAGGTTATAATCAAGAAAAAGGCATTGATTATGATAAAACCTTTGCCCCCGTTGCAAGGTTAGAAGCTATTAGAATGCTACTTGTAATTTCATCCTACATGGATTTTAAACTTTATTAAGCGGATGTTAAAAGTGCATTTTTAAATGGTTTTATTGAAGAAGAAGTTTATGTTGAACAACCTCCAGGTTTTAAAAATTTTGAATTTCCAAATCATGTTTTCAAACTATCAAAAGCATTATATGGATTGAAACAAGCTCTAAGAGCTTGGTATGAAAGGTTGAGCAATTTTTTATTAGAGAAAGGCTTCTCTAAAGGAAAAGCTAACACAACTCTTTTCATAAAGAAATCCAAGCAAGATTTATTGATTGTTCAAATATATGTGGATGATATTATTTCCGGTGCTACTAACCATTTTTTATGTGAGGAATTCTCTAAGTTAATGCAAGGAGAATTTGAGATGAGTATGATGGGTAAGCTCAAATTCTTCCTCGAATTACAAATCAAGCAATGCAAATATGGACTTTTCATCAATCAAACCAAATATGCAAGAGACATTCTCAAGAAGTTTGGCATGGATGGAGTCAAATCAAGAGAAAGTCCAATGAGTACCACAACCAAACTCAACATGGATGAGAATGGCAAGCCAGTTGATGAAAAGTGATTTAGAGGTATGATCGGATCCCTTATTTATTTAATTGCTAGTAGACCTGATATCATGTTTGCCACTTGCTTGTGTGCTAGGTTCCAATGTAGTCCTAGAGAGTCTCATTTGAATGCAATCAAAAGGATTTTCAAATATTTAAGTGGAAGTTTGCATTTGGGACTTTGGTATCCTAGGAGTTCATCCTTTGACTTGATTAGTTATTCGGATGCAGAATTTACCGGTAGTTTATTAGATAGAAAAAACACTTCTGAAACTTGTTAAGTTTTAGGACAATGTTTAGTTTCTTAGTTTAGTAAGAAACAAGTTTCGGTTGCCTTGTATACTGCAGAAGCAGAATATGTTGCTGCTAGTTTATGTTGTTCATGAGTATTATGGCAAAAACAACAATTGATGGACTATGGCATTAAACTTGATCACATTCCAATCAAATATGATAATATAAGTGCTATAAACCTTAGCAAAAATCCCATTCAGCATTCTAAAACCAAGCATATAGATATTAGACATCATTTCTTACGTGATCATGTTCCAAATGGTGATATCTCACTTGAGTTTATTGATATAAATAATCAACTTGCAGATATTTTCACCAAACCTCTCAATGAAGAGAGGATGAATTTCATTAAGCATGAACTAGACATGATTGATGGTTCTAGTTTGTTTTAATTATTTGTTTAAATTAGTAAATTGATGGTTGGACTTGTTTTCATGTGAATCTTGTTGTGCTTATCATATTGCCTTGATTTTTTTTTTTTTGGTAATTGATATGATTTCTTTTAAATGTTTGATTTTGATTTTAACATTTTTATTGATTACTAATTTTTTTTTAAAAAAAAAATATTGAGCAACAAGGATACTTTTGCTCATACATTCCTCCCCAACAAGACTAGCTTCTTTTTATGTCCTTTTTCTTTGTTTGCTCGTCAATATCTGTTTGGTTTATTATCAGTATTTTTTTGGTACCTAAAACTTTGAGCTGCAAGTTTATATTTAAGTCTATTTCATGTCAGTTTATATTTGGTTTATTTTCTGTTTTCTTTTGGTTTATGAGTCAAGGGCTGTATGTTTATGTCTTGTTTACAATTGATATTTTAAATATCATTGTACTCCTATATTTTTATTAATGCAATCTTATTTTTCTCAATTCATGTTTCTTTAATTCTTTTTTATTTTTCCAAAGGGGGAGAAAAATTTGAGTTTACTTAATTTTTTTTATTATTATTATTTATCTCTTTGCTATGTGTTGCATACATTATAACCTAGTTATTTGTTGCATGCATTGTAACCTTGTTATTTGTTACATGCATTGTAAGTGTGGCTACTTTTGTGTTAATCAATGATCATGTTATCATATTTTTCTCCATGCAAAAGGCCTTGTTTTGCTTACTTGCATAATTTATTTTATTATTTTACAAAGGGGGAGAAATAAATTTTTTTTGGTTGAAACATTCATTTTTTTTTGTTTTAGTTCTTGGTCTTTTGTTTCCTTTAGAACTAAGCTATACATGATCATGTGATATTTAAGTTTTTTTTTTAAAATATGTTTGAAATTATTTCCTTTCATATTACCTAACATTTATTTAAATAATCATGTTATCATGTTTTTATGTTTTTAACACATTTGTCATGTTTGGCCATGTTTTTATGTCCCTTGTGTTATATTTTATGTTGTTTCTATTTTTTTGTCAAATGAAATGATTTATAAATTTATTTTATAAAGGGGGAGAAATAATGAAACTTTCATGTTTTTCATTGTTTTAGTTTTTGGTCTTTAAAATGCTACATGTACTATTTTGTGATGCATTATCTTAGTAAAATTTGTCTTCTACCATGTTTATGTTTCTTAAATAATTTATCTTCTACCATGTTTATGTTTTTTAAATATTTTATCAAGTATTTAATGTTGTTAAGTATTTAATGTTGTTATTTAAAAAAAGGAGATAAATTTTAAAATTTATATTTCTTATCATGCCAAACAAGGGGAGAAATAAAGAAATATATATTTCTCATTAATTTTTATTTATTTGAATTTCTTACTCCTTATAGTTATTATTTTTTATGATAAGCATAAATTTTAGGGGGTGTAAAATTAATTCAAATTATCACACACTTCACTTTATATTATCCTTTTCAAACTCAAAATAAGTTTGTCAAAATTAAAAAGAGGAAGATTGTTGACCTTAGCAATAATCAATCTTAATTTTGATCTTAACAAACTTAATTTTGAGCATTTAATATGTTTATTTTAAGTGTGTATAAGTTAAGACTCAAATGAAAGCCAAGTCAAAATTTAGTGAATAGTAAGCTGAGATGAATAGTAACATGCGACTGAAGCAAAACTTCTATAGTGATAGAAAGCTGAAATAAATAGTAATCTGTGACTGAAGCAAAGCTTCTATAGTGATAGAAAGCTGAAATAAATAGTAACCTGCGACTGAAGCAAGAGCTGCTATGGTGACAGAAAGCTGAAATAAATAGTAACCTGCGATTGAAGCAAAAGCTGCTATGGTGATATCCCAACTGTCATATTTTTTAATTTGAAAAAGAGACTTTAGAGACATGTTTGACATCTCCAACAACTATATTTTTGAGTGTTTATCTATATAAACACTTACTTGAGCTCAATTGAAGTTAAGACACGTGTTTATTATAATTTTCTATCTCAACATTCATCAAAGCTCTCAAACTCTCAAATATTTATTCTTTGTTTTTATAACTCTTGTGAGAGCTGGTTGTGTGTTAGAAATAGAATTTCTCTTCATCTAAAAAACTTGGGATAGATTGGAAGGGAAGTGACATATATTTCTAGTGAAATTGGTTTAAGTGTTTAGCCATTAAAATACTTGAAAATTGGTTTTAGAGTAAGCCTAGAAACTCTTGTTTGTAAAGTTGAAAGAGTGAGCCTTAAACTCTTGTGTATTCTTAATCTTGTGAATAAGATTGTAGGTGATTGAAAATTCTAATTTGAGGATAAGTTAGGTGGAGACGTAGAATTATTGTTGAATCCGAATTTCTTAAATCATTATGTTCATTGTTCTTCCTACTCTACTCTCTTTCAATTTTTGTTTATTCCTTAAATTTATTTTTATTTTTCTAAAATTCTTTACTTGCCTTATTCACCCCCTCCAAGGCATTTTCATATATATATATATATATATATATATATATATATTATTCTAATAATTTTTTTCTCCAGCTCCCCACATCCTAACAATACTTTAGCTTTTCCCTTGAATTATATATACATATTGACTAGTAGGATTATTCTCATTTAAATGATGTTTGAATTTGAGTAATAGATATGTAATTGCATTAAATTATTTAAATATTTTTATTTCTCTTATGATTCTATATGTAATTGAGATTTTTTTTAAAAAAAAACAACAATAACAATTTACAAATATAGCAGGTTGAAACCTCGAGGAGGTAGTGACATGAGTGCTCTTCGAGCTGAAATGCTTCAGCAACCCATCATGCAGTTTCAGTAAATGTGATGAAAAATTCAGCTTGAAACACACATATATATATCTATAGCTTACCTTGTTCAAATACTTATATTATCAATTTCAGTGTTTTTGTTAGAGATATTAATTTATGTTATTCTTCAAGCGACTATCTATATAGTTTTAAACTTTTAAAATAATTTTATTTCTTTTGTAAATGTTAACCATTAAAAAAACAACATCAATACTTTCTTATATGATAAAAGAGAAAAAAAAAATTTACTAAATGAAAAATTTTAAGACATAATCATAAAAATATAATCATTACGTAAAAATAAGGAAAAACATAATATCTAATTATCGAGATATTGTATAAGAGACAATAATTATTTATTTATATTTATTTATTTTGAATATATAATTAGATAAATAGAGATAACCGTAACATTAATTATATTTATAAAAAATGTATTAATTATATATAAAATAACTAAAATATATCAAATATAAATAAATTGTTTTTTTGAAAAAGAACAGAAAATTACTGTATAATTTTATGGTTTTAAATTTTTAAATTTATAATTTTTTTGTGATATTTTTAAATTTATGATTTTTTTGTGATATTTTTAAATACATATTTTACACTGTTACGTTCAGTATATGTGTTTAATAATGTTAGTTTTGTTGATTGACTAAAAATTAAAGACACCTCGTTCATTAAGTGGGCCACATAAAGACAACTCATTGATAAAAAAATTCAAAAATCAGAACATAAAACCAAACAATTTCTGAGGGAAAATTAGAAGAGGTTCTAAATTGAAAATCCTAATCTTTCGATAAAAAAAAAAAAAAAAAAAAAACCCTAATCGAAGAAGAAGAAGAGTCAGTATGGATCCCACTCTCAATCACCTTCTTCATCTTTATCTTGAGTTCCGTACAACCAAAAAAAAGAAAAATTTATCTTCAGTTCAGTTCCTCCTTCGTTGCTGTTTCTGCGATCCTCTCCGTCTCTCTCCATCAGTGTCTCACGTCTTCTCTTTGCACCTTGTTATCTAAAGACTCGAAGAGGGATGGAGCGGAGCCACCTATTTATCTATATATTCGTCTATAATACAACTTGAATTCTTCTTCTTCTTCTTCTTCTTCTATTTTCTTTCTATTTCTTAGAGAGTATTTGTAGATTATCCCAAGAAAGACTCTGTCTTTCCCTCCCCACTCCTTCCTCACCGCATTTCATTCGCCATGATCTCCTTGAAAAGCAGCTTTCTGGTAATTTTACCAACTACCCTTTGCTCTCTTTTCGCCATTTCACCCACTTCACTCTTTTTTTCTTATCAAATTTTAGTTTTTTCAAACAATAAATCAACTGCTAATTTACCTTTTGCATTTCACATATGAGTTTCCATTTTTCGTTCATAATTAATTCACTCCTCTCTTTATTATGGTTTTTAAGCTGATTTGAATTTCTGGGTATGTTGCTTTTTAAGCTCATTTTCGAGCTCGAGCAGAAGCAACTGCTGCAGTTGCAAATTGGTGTCACTTCTGTAGTTGAATAATTTGCTGTTGATGTTGCTGTTGCTGTTGACGCTACTGTTGATTCCGCTGCACTTATTGCTGCACACCTGAACCATTTACAGTGCTGATAGAGGCTAACATAACAGAACCAGTGGCCCGAGCAGGGGTAGACCCTAAATGAGTTCGTGCAGAGCTGTCAATCACAGTGTTCCCCGGCATTGTCAAAACAGGTGTGATAATCATACTTGTGGAAAAGTCTGCATGATTCTCTAGGCAATCTGGAATCAGAGAAATAATTGGGTTTGGAATTCGAATTTTTTGTCTCCTCATGTCTATGTTCATGGTGCTTTGAGTGATTCTCCAGCACCTGTTATTAAGTGGCAGAAGCCGAATAAAGGCCAACTGAAGCTTAATATTGATGCAGCGATCGATGTTGGCAGAGCTCAGGTGTGTTTTGGTCAGGTTCATCGTGACTGGCGTGGTTCGGTGCTAATTGGCAGGTCCCTAGTGATATCCGGAAAACTTGCTCCTCAGTTGCTGCATTCTTAGGGATATGTTAACGTGGTTATTGAGACTGATTCGAAGATGGTTGTGGACACTGTTACTGGTTTTGCTTCTGATTATTCAGAATTTGGTCTTATTATTGGGTCTTGTAAGAGGTTGTTAGTCAATGATTTTATGTTCATTTGTAATTATGTTCCTGCTTAATGAAAGTTGTTTCCTTTAAAAAAAAAAAAAAAGCAGAGAAAACACTTTATATCTTTCTTCTAATTTTCACTCCACAAATGTAATTTTATGTTTTATGTGTAGGTTTTTAATTGTTTATTTTCTTAATTAGTTGGCTTTGTGTGTGGGTCCATAAATGGATGATGTGGTTCAATAAATGAATGAGAAGTAATGTGCTACGGGACTATAATGTTTTAAGTCAACGCTGAATAAGACGAAATTAACGGTGTTAGATGTATATATTAAAAAGTATGTAATGATATAAAATACATATTTAAAAGTGTCAAAAAAAAAAAGTATGTACTTAAAAATTTAAAATTACAAAAATTATAAAATAATTTTTTATATATATATATATTTTGTCTTTTTGTTAATAAAATTACACTTATATCTTTCAAAAATTAGTCTTGATTGAGTAATTTTACAGTCTGCAATGCAAAAGTTATCCATAGGAGAGCCCCTCATTATGAATTTTTAATAAAGCAAATCAAAACCAAAGATCAATGATCCTTTTCAATATTGCTGCCTGCCCTACAACGGGACAGGCATTCATTTCAAAATGAACATATGCAATGCAATAATTCTTTTCCTTTCTTTTTATTTCTAGAAAGTAAAAAAGTCATGAAACAAAGCAAAGTTCAATTATATATATATATATATATATTAGGCAAAAGCTCGCGCTATACACAATTAAATAACATGTATAAAATAAAATCATTACTAAAATATAAATATGTGTCTTTGTTTAATTGTTGATTCAATTGAAAAATAAGAATAATTGCAATATTCTAACAAATGTGTGAACAAAATAGATGGAGAACTTCTTCGTTTGTTTCCCTTGTTCTTCCTTATATAATTGACTCGCAGTAGAGGATATTGATTCCCCTTTCTTCTCTTCATCATTCTTCGTAACCATGGGAGATACCTGAGCCACAACAAACTTTATTTCTACTGGAGTATGCCCTTCTTTTTCTTAGTCTATATTATCATGAGATTCTTAGATTCCTGCATCTTCTAACTGAGAGGGAATCATTGCAGCTGTTGTTTCTGAAATGTTTTGGTGTCTTTATCACTAATCTCCTGGCAAACTTCTTTCTTCACGCCTTCATTACTTTCTGTGTTAAGAGAGGAAATCTTTTGAATTTCCCATGGGTGAGATCCATCCGCATGCTCATTGCTATTGTCAACTTTGCTTCTTGCATTTGTTCCACACCTCTTTCAGGAGTTGTATCTCCATTGCAAACATCATCTTTCTCTTCTTCAACTTTCATATCGCTAATTTTTTTTCTTAATTATATAGTCTATTACAACTCAATGAAATTGCCTCAGTGCATCAAAACAATTACTGATGCATTTTCTCCTGACGCACCGAAGTGTAGCCTTAGTGCAAAGAGTTGCCAAATTAGCACCGACATAGCCATATGTAACTTAGGCAATTCTTTCCAAATCCCTGTAAAAAGAACAAATAGGAGAAATTAAAAAAAGAAACAATTTGATAGAAGGAAGGAAATAAAAGTAAGCTTCATGTTCGGAGGCTACACAGGCATCAAGATTCACAAACACAGGTCAGTTTCATTTTCATATCAAAAGGCTCATGCTGAACTCAAGCGCTAATAACCAAAAAATTCCATAGCTTCGAGCCATCTATCAGTTACAGCCCAATTCTTTTTAATTTTTTTTTTTTTGTTATCAATAATATGCCCAAGATTCAATATGTTGGAAATTAGTTGATTCACCTACTCAAATATGGGATGAAATAGTATGAAGCAGACCAGGGAAAAAACACCAGGCATGTTACAAATTACAGTCATGTTAGAATTATAGTACATTTAAAAGTTTAAGCAATTGAACTCCAATGGATGGTTTCACCATTCAAGTTCCCATTTGTTCAAAAGATTTAAATTTAACTGTGAAGTGGATAGACCTTGGTATCATGCCATGTCATCCAACAGCGAAGTGGACGTTCTCTTTCGCATGACTTCCACCGTCTCACCTCCCCTCTTGACTAACCCACTAAACAATTTCAAAACTCTGCCAGAAAAAAATAAAAAGAGAAAGAAAATAAAGGATAAAAACTAAATATAGTTGGGAACATTTAAGTGAAAAAAACAGAAATGTTTAATTGATTATTATAATAACAGTCACTTATACCTCAATGAACCAACATTTATATAATAAAACTGAGCTAGTAAAATGTTCTATAAATGAAAAACCTAAAAGTAGAAAAGCGAAATGTTAACAAATGAAAATGTTTTCCAGGTTTCTATTTTTCAAATGAAATAAAAAAAAAATAGAATGGAAATAGAGAATAAAACTGAAAATGGAAACAGCAAATTGTTTGCAGCTGCTCTGCTGCGTCAGTGTTTGCTGTCTGTACCAAATTTGCACCAGGTAAATTTATAAATAAATTTTAGTAATTAAGTATTAATTTACAAATTAAATTTTATTGAATTTATATGCTGATAGTTAAATTTTATTTTTATATTTTAGCAAATATTTCCTTTGTTAAGAGAACATTATAATTACAAAGAAAGATTTTTTAGGGAATCATCAAGTGAATTGAATTTAAATAAAAAGAATGAAGAAATTCAACATCATGAACTAAGCATTGATGAAAATAATCATAACCACCCACCTGCACAAAATATTAATAATACAGCACATTACTTGGTGAAAGAGTTCTTATTTTATTTTTACTTGACACACCCATGTGGAACCATTTTTCCAATAATTCGAGGCTTCACATTAACAAATTCTGATACAGTCTTGCCACCCTGTTTTCCATTGTGTTTTAAGTCAATGTTCCCAATTGGCACATTCTGGCATGGCACACCTTTGCTACACATGAGTCTCACTGCGTGTTTTGTGGCAAATGTTCTTCGAATATTCTTGAAGCTGACACTGTGAATCTTGACTCGCGAAGGAATCTTGAAAACAGACTACAACAACAAAAATTATATTTAGCCAAATAAAGATATATGGATTTTTAACAATGCTTAATTAGCATAACTGTAGGTAACTTTGTCTGATATTTAATATAATTAGGGCAGTATTGTTCGTCAATGAAAACTGGGTTATTAACGTTATTCATAGTGATGTCCTCGAAATGTAAATTGATGGATCCGTTCTAATAGAGTGGAGCTCACAGCTTAAATATTTAAAAAAAAAAAAAACTGCACCATAAAAGAAAATTTGTTAAATTTTGTTTGTTTATTTGCTTATTTCTGATGTCTATATAAATGTATGAATGGGCAAGACACGAGAAAAAGGCGACCTGAAGAAAAATAATAAAGAGGAGTTTGTGGAAAAATTAGCCAAAACAATTTTTTGTTTTAATGAGAGTATGAGAGTTTTAAGGTTTGGAAATTTTTTCTCAAATGATAAGTTACAAAATAGTAAGTAAATTATTTTTAGGGTGTGGGAAAACACTTTGAGTGCCACTATTTTGGTGAGATTCCTTTTATTGTATACCTCTAGTGTTAATTTAGAGAAGACTCTCTCTTATACCTACTATTTTTATAGTGGAAGAATTTTTCGGAGTTTGTCCCGTGGACGTAGCCCAACACTAAGGGTGAACCATGTTAAAATTTTTGTGCCATTTATTATTATTTATACGGCAGGTTTTACCGCCTATCTTATTCACCCATTGGCCGGTTTGACCGCCTCTATATATTTATTTGTTTGATTATTTCTGCAGTAATTTTTATTTGTCTCAGTTAATATTATTCTGCTGCACCAACGCTGTCCAATTTTCCTAACAATATGCTTATCTAGATGGATAGACTATCGGATTTTCCTTGGCTGGTCCAGTCCACCTCGTATACAACAATCTAACCAGTTTTTTTTTTGAACAATTAGGAGGTAAAGGGAAGTGGGAGATTGAACTCATAACCTCACTTTACAATGTCTATCACCTGAGTTACTATGTTATAAAAAGAGGACAACAATCTAAGCAGTTAATACATATTATATTTTATTTTTTTATGAATAGAAAAATCAGACCATCTAAATATTAATGGATTATAAAAAAATGATATCATTCAAATTCACCCTCTGAAAGCTAACTTGGACGTCTGTCTGTGGCTTCCTTCAATGAATGGTAAATATTCAGTGAGAACTATGTTTGATATTCATTCTCATCCAATGGCTTCTTGGTCTAGATTCTTTTGGAAAGAATTTCTTCCTCCGTCGCGCTCCTTTTTATGTTGGCGAGCTTATCTAGGCTACCTGCCAATTGAAGACAACATGATTAAGGAAGGTTTTCAAATGGCTTCTCGGTGCTATTTTTGTTATGATGCAATGGAATCAGTTGATCATATTTTTCTACATTGCCCTTTTGCTAGGGAAATTTGAAAAGCTATTGGTATGACCTTTAACAGACCTCTTCCAACCTTAGGTTCTCTTACTTCTCTTGTTAATGTTGCCAAGAACTGCAAGTTTAGTTCTCAAATTAAAGTCCTTTGGAACTCTGCCATTGTGAGTGTTATTTGGTTGATTTGGTATTTTAGGAATCTCATTATTTTTGAAAATGCTAAACCAGATATTTTTTTAGCTCTTCATAACCTTTGGAAGACGATCAAAGAATGTGATTTTTTCAAGAAGGGTACTATATCTAATTCTATGTCTGAATTTCATACTATTTCTCTTTTGAATATTGTGGCTATTCCTGCTAAATCTCCAAAAATTTTTAGTGTTATTTGCCTCCCTCCAATTTTGGGTTGGACTAAGGTTAACACAGATGGTTCTTCTATCGGTTCTCCGGGAATCTCTGGTGTAGGTGGAGCTTTCCGAAATTCAAGGGGATTTGTTAAAGGGGCTTTTGATTTTAATATTGGAGTGAGTTTTGCTTTTGTTGCTGAATTACATGCCGCCATGTTTGCTATTCGAAAGGTCAAGGAGATGGGTTGGTATAATTTGTGGCTAGAATGTGATTCTTCTTGGGCTGTCCACATAATTAAAACTCATTCTTTGGAGGTTCCTTGGATTACTCGCCATCAATGGGATTCTTGTTTAGATGATTTGAAAACTATGCATTTGGTGGTTTCTCATATTTATAGATAAGGTAATGGTGTGGCTGATAAATTGGCAAAATTTGGTGCACAATAATCGGATCTTCAATGGTGGAATTTTTGCCCTCAATTTTGTATAAATCTTCTTTTTGAAGATTTTAGCTCAAAAAAGGTTTTCGTTTCTGTTGATTCTTTGTTATGATTATATCATCATCTTATTTTTCTTTCTATTAATAATATTCTAAGCCCTTTTAGATGATGGGAGTGCTACGATTGTGCCAACCTTATTGGGACAATTGGGTGCACTTACTAATATTAGGCCACAATCTTTATTCAAAAAAAATATATATATCAGCAAATATTAATTCCACAAATTAACAATGTCAGAATTCAAATTATATATACTTCATGATACTCTATGAGAGAAGTAATTGTTAGACCACTTCCTTATTTATATCTATTTATTTATTTTTGTTTAAACTATTGGTATTTAGAGTCGAATGGACTCTAATTAATCCATATGGACGAGACCATAAGAATAAAAAAATTTTTATTTAAAACTAATTTAACGAGATTATATACATCAAAATTTGAATTCAAAATATATTTTAAGTAAGAACAATTCTCTTTAGCTGATCTAAAGAGTTGTAGTAGGTCTGATATCTGCTTATTTACATGAACAAACTGTCTAATATTGTTATGTGAATCCAATCTACCACGTACACAGCAATCTAAGCATTTATTACATATCTTATTCAAATTTGTGTACTAATGTTATTTTGTGCACTATCCACATTAAATTACAGACATGCTAGTTTAAGAATGACCTGCGAAATACATTATAACATAATTTATTTAGAGGATCATATATCCATTTTTTTTTATAAATAACAATTGTAACACTAAATTTTCAGAAATGAAAAAAATCAAAACTATAGAATTCAGTTATAATGAGGGACTATCCGAGATGAATGGTTTCTCAGTTTATTCCTTTATAGCTTGCAAGTTGCAGTTGCCTGCCCTACACTTGTAGAAAATTGGGTGAACGTTTGGTAAGTAAGAACTCATGCACACAAAAAGTCTTGCAGTCTATTTACAGGTGTGAATTCAGATCTGTTTCTCAAAAAATTCTTCAAAGTACATTAAAACCAAGAAATTTCAGAGATGCCCACATGCTGGAAATGACAAATTTTTTGGGTCCAGTTTTATGGATTGATTCAATACTTTTCTGTGCATTACCTCGCGTTTTCTACATTGATATTGACTTGATTGATATGCATTTATGCACTGATGAGGGTGCTCCATGTGTATAGCTCCAGCTCAGCCTTTAACCCTGCAAGTTGTCAAACAAGCTCACTGACGACCCAAAATTCCTCCGACGGTCAAGTTAGATGAAGTGTTTGATGGAGTAGTAAAGAGCAGTAAGTCAAGTATGCATTCAATTAAGAAAAAATAGAGAAGACTTAGATAAAAAAATGGGTAGCCTCATTTGGCAAGAAAATCATGGTGATCTTGTGTTACTTATGGAAGAAGTCATGTTTTCTGGTTCAGAGGAAAGAAGGAGAAGAAGAAAGGAAGAAAGAGAAAAAGTTGGTAAAAAATCACCTTCTACTATAGTGTTTTTCCCTTTTACGCCCGGATGACGTGGTGATGTGTCAGGGTGTAATTGGCTGAGGTCCTGGAAGGCACAGAGGCCCGGCCAATGCACGTGAGGACGTGCTTTCTGAGGTGAGCGGCTCCGTCAGCTTGAGTGAGGATTGATGGGAGGTGAATTTAATGCATGGCAGAGAAGTACAACAGCTCCCTACCGAGGTAGTGAGATCCTTCTGCGTAGGAATGACATCTCTCTCTCAGGAGGAGAAACCGGAGCATATTTGTCTTTGGAGACTTATATGTTTGTACACCCTGAGCTGGCAAGTCAACCATGTCAAAAGAGAGGCTACGTGTCTGACGGGACAAGGCGCCTTTACACATTTCTTCATATGATTGGTGAGTATTTTTATGTATCATCATGCAACATCATCACTTCGATTGTCTTTATTAATTTCAGCTGCTGTAACAGTGGACCCAATTCTCCTCTTGTTTCTCCCCATAACTTAGTTCAAACAAACTTGATGGAGACTTGAACCATCTGTTGTGAACTATTTCATTGGGTTGGTTATGAAGGCTCAAGAATCATTGCACTGTAGAGTAGAATATTGCTCGGGCCATGCAGAGTCTCTGGGTTAAAATGCCGTACATTCTTCCTACATTGACACTTGCTCGATATATGTCAGAGTAAAAATTTGAGGAGATACATATTTTTAAGAAAAAATGAAGTATATTTGAACCTTTTTAAAGTGAAGTATATATTTTTCAAATGAATTGATTATGTGTAGATAACCAGAGATGTTTAATAATGACTTAGATATAGGCATTACTTTATACTATAGCTATGAATGACTTGCCACGGCCAGTCATGCTTTGTCTAGTTGCTAAGCTCCTGTGTCATCATCTAGAAATTCAAGTTCAAATGCTCCATCTCCAGTTTGTAATGATAAAAAAGAAAATGATTTGCTAGTTGCTGAACGTTATATTATATGTACTTAGTGCTGCCTGCAATTTTCTTAATTACTTTTGACATCCAGTAATAATAACAAACTCTTTTTTTTTTTTTTCAAACAATACAAACTCTTATTCAGAGATAACTGACTGAATCCCATAAAAGGACAAAACTACCTTTTCACAATTTATAAGACCTTAACTAAAAGAATTTAATTTTCTTGTCACCTGAACCTACAAATGTTGGGTAGTGTTACCGGCAACTAGTAATCTCACTACAGATGAGCATTGTTCTTTTTCAGTACAAATTTTTAGCTACTACTATTGTGATTGATCTATATATACGACACCACACGTTCATGAACTTCCACCTCAATTATAATGGCTAGAAAGTCCACTATTGTTGAAAGATAAATCATGAAATTTCATTATGCTCTAAAAGATAAAGCACCGAAAATCACTTGAAATAAAATCAAGTATCAGAACCATCCAACCTACCTCACATCTACACTTTCGAGATAATTGGAATGTGTATCGTAGTTTATTTAAAGATAATGCAAATAGAGCATCCACTCCATGACGAGTTTTCTCTGGAGATCATATTCTGTTAGCTAATTGTCATTTTATTGTAATATGATATAATGGATTTGATCCATAGTGCAAATATTAATTTGAAAACTAGCATTTCGACCATTTACACCACCGAAAATCTTGTTGCATGTCTGCTTCTTTTCAAATTCCTAATGGAATCAAAGAGCTAACATGGATGCCTTTAGAATTTGCAATCATCTATTCATTTCAATTTGTGATGGGATGTAATGTGACTATGCATGCAGCTACTGTATAAAATTTACAGAACTGGGCTAGTGATAGAAAAGAATCCACATAACTGCACTTGAACAACACAAAAAAATATTTCTGCAGCACCCTTTGAGTATTTATCAAATTGCACATCCCATATAACGCAGATAATAAAACATACTCCAAATTGACTTGAAACAGTTCACCGGAATTTTAGATTTATTTGCTGAAAGAACACCTCTACCTGAAATTGAGAGTGAGATTTCTCGTAGATGCTCGGATGCCACAGGTGTTATCCCTGCAGATCAATCAAAATCATGATTAAAAATATGGGATACTTCAGGTTACAAGACACTGGAAAAGTCAGCAATTTTCTTGTTTTATATTATTTGTTAAACAAAAAAGAAAAACAAACTCATACCTATTTGCAGCGTGAGGCAACGATTTGTTGGTCCCTGGAACGAAGGAAAGCATTTGTGATGACATTTAGTTTTCTTGTGACATCCCTCATATTCATCCGATATCCTGGTAGTTCTGATGAGCATGCAAGTCCTATTTTCAGGACTGATATGAGAAATTTTTGTGCATTCCCACCTTCTAGTCTCAAATCTTCAGTATTTTTATTGTCTTCTTGGATCTCTGCTTCATCAATGTCATTCTCCTCCGCAGTCTCTGCTGCTCCCAATTCGCCTGCTATGATAAGCTCAGGGTCCACTACCTGCATGACTCGTCTTGGGAGATTAGTTCTAACAAAGTTGTGGAGATTTAAACCATCTCTGAACACTTCATCAGTTGGTCTCCTTCCTGTGAAAATCTCCAGCAAAATTATTCCAAAGTTATATATATATATATATATATATTTTTTTCAAATTGTTGCATAGATACTAATATAT
>CATIWM010259099.1:0-14873 GCA_949671775.1 Mallotus repandus
ACCACAATTCAATTTATTTACATAATAAAAACATAAAAGACACTTATTTCCAAAATAAATAATATAATCCTAATTTATAATTAAATTACATTATTAAAATATAATCTTTCAAATTTTGCAATTAAATAGCATTAAATACAAATAATTATTTAAATTGTTCAAATATATAATAAAAATAACCAAAAACTCATTTAAGCTTAAAAATAATAGGTAAAATTATTATTCATATATTTTTCCAAAATTTACTAACAATTAACTAAAAATAGTAAATAATTCATAAAAATTATTTTAATACTATTTATTACTCAAAAACTGTCCAAAACATAATAATTAACAATAATTTCAACTAAAATATAAACCTTCAAAAATTCATAATAAAAATTCCACACATAATTTCAATAAACTTCCTTCACGAAGTTTAAGCTACATAATATATAGAAATATAAAAATTTTCTGACCTGGGACTACCCGGAACAATAACCCCAAACCCAAAAAATTCAGAATTTTCAGAAAAATAAATAAAAATCATCTTTAGCAAGCTCTGAATCTCTAGATCAAAAAGTGTAACTACACTTAATCCTAATTCTAACTCAAAAATAACCAAATAACAAAAATAGGTAAATTTAATTTACCTAAAATTGGAGTTGAATCGAGCTCGAATCAGACAAATCAAAGGAAGGAAAATGAAGCCCACTCCAAGATAAAGAGAACCAGTTATTAAGCTCGACTTGAGGTGGCCGGAGTTGTCGCCGGAGAGGAGAAGAAGATCCGGCCAAGCTTGGAAACCAAGAAGAGAAGAGAGGAGGTGGCGACCGACAGCGATGGTGAGCTATTGGCATCGGTCTAGTGGCGACGGCGCAGCTATTATTGGTCCGGATGGTGGCTGGGCAAGCGTGGGTAGCTGGTTCATACAAAGAAAGAAGAAGAAGAAGTAGAGGGAAGAAGAAGAAGCAGCCGAAAATAAGCTTCTGCCTTTTTTAACTATAAAATAATAATAATAATATAATAATAACTTTAAAATAACAATATCTCCAATTTTCTTATTTCCTCCCAAACACACATATATATATATTTACACACTTAACAATATATATGTATTTAACAATTAATTAAATTTAACAAAATTATCCAAATAATCAAATCTCATAGATAATAAAATAATTATTAATACTGCAAATCCCAAAAATTTAATTTTATAATTTACAAAAATTCAGGTTATAACAATCTTTCCCTTTACAAAAATTCGTCATCGAATTTTAAATAAAGAACTGAAAATAAGAATTCATCGAGGAAAGAGGTAAGGGTAAGCCACCCGCATCTCAGCCTCAGTCTCCCACATGTGCTCCTCCACGTTGTTGTTCCTCCACAATAGGTTGAAATCAAACTAGCTTTGAACACAACTGGTGAACTTGATAATCAACAATCGCAACTGGTTCTTCCTCGTACGTCAGATCTTTATTCACTTCCATACTCTGAAGCTGCAAAACATGCGAAGGATCTGAAATGTACTTCCTGAGCATCGAAATGTGGAACATTGGATGCACTTGCGACAAATTCAGAGGCAAAGCCAACCGATAGGCAACCATGCCAACTCTCTCCAGAATCTCAAAAGCTCCAATGTATCTCAGTGCCAACTTTCCCTTCTTGCCAAATCTCATAACACCCTTCATAGGTGACACCTTTAAAAATATATAGTCCCCGACCTGAAATTCCACATCTTTGCACTTCGGATCTACGTACCTTTTCTGCCTGCTAGCTGTTGTTTCCAATCTCCTTTTGATCAAAGCGACTTTCTCATATGTGTCTTGGATAATTTCTGGTCCAGTTAATTCTCTTTCTCCAATCTCATCCCAACACAAAGGGGACCTACACTTCCTTCCATATAAGGCTTCATATGGTGCCATCTCAATACTGCTATGGTAGCTATTATTGTAAGCAAACTCTACCAGTGGCAATTGATCATTCCAACTACCTCTAAGATCCATTACACATATTCTGAACATATCCTCAAGTGTCTGGATCGTTCTTTCAGATTGACCATTTGTCTGAGGGTGAAAAGTAGTACTAAAATCAAGTCTAATGTCCATTGCTTCCTAAAACTTCTGCCAAAATTGAGAGGTAAATATAGAACCTCTATCAGATACAATGGAAACAGGCACTCCATGAAGGCACACAATATGCTTGACGTACAATCTAGCCAATTTAGTCATAGGATAAGTAGCTTTAACTGGCAGAAAATGAGTTAAAACTATTACCCAAATTGAATCGTATCCATCCTTTGAATGAAGCAACCCAGTCACAAAATCCATAGTGACTCTCTTCTATTTCCACTCAGGAATCGAAAGAGGTTGAAGCTTCCCAGAAGTCTTCTGATGCTCAGCTTTCACTTACTGACAAGTCAAACACTTAGAGACAAAATCAGCTATATCCTTCTTCATTCCATCCCACCAATAATGATCCTTTATGATGTGATACATCTTAGTAGTGCCTAGATGTACATTGTAGGCAGCATAGTGAGCTTCTTCTAGGATCTCTTCTCTCAAATTATCCACATCAGGAACACACAATCTTCCACTGATCCATAAAACACCTTCTTCATCAAGGTTGAAATCAGTGAATTTTCCTTCACGAATCTTTTCCACAAGCTCTATCAGAACAGGATCTCAACTCTGAACTGCCTTGATCCTATCCCTCAGCACTGATCTGATTCTAAACTGAGCTAGCAATCCACATGATCTACTTATTTTCATCATCAATCCTTGATTCACCAACTGATGTAACTCTTGAATCAAATGTCTTCTCTCCACACTAATGTAAGCAAGACTACCCGAGGACTTTCTACTCAAGGCATCTGCTACCATATTAGCCTTACCTTGATGGTATAGGATATCACAATTATAATCCTTCAAAAGTTCCAACCATCTTCTTTACCTCAAGTTCAAATCTCTCTACTAAAAGATATACTTCAAACTTTTGTGATCAGTGAAAATCTCACAAGTCACCCTAAACAAATAATGCCTCCAAATCTTGAGAGCAAAGATCACTGCAGCCATCTCTAGGTCATGAGTAGGATAATTTTGTTCATGCTTCTTCAATTGTCTGGAAACATAAGCTACTACCCTACCATTCTTCATCAACACATAACCTAGGCCAACTCTGGAAGCATCATAATATACAGTGAACTTGTCTTCTCCATTAGGCAAAGTTAACACTGGAGTTGTCGTCAACTTCTTCTTCAGTAGCTGAAAACTGTTCTTATAAGCCTCTGACCACACAAACTTCACATTCTTCTGAGTTAGGCAAGTCATAGGTGCTGCAATTCTCAAGAAATCTTGAACAAATCTCTTATAGCACCCTGCCAAACCCAAAAAACTTCAAAACTCAATGACTATTATTGGTCTAGGCCACTTAGATACTGCCTCTATCTTCGGTGGATCAACCTGAATACCATCTTTATACACTATATGCCCAAGGAATGCTATACTCTCTAACCAAAAATCACACTTTGAGAGTTTAGCATAAAGTTGGTGCTCTCTCAGTGTCTGTAGCATTGTCCTCAAGTGATATACATGCTCTTCCATAATTTTTTAATACACTAGTGTATCATCAATTAACACCGCTATAAATTGATCCATAAATGGTCTAAACACCCTGTTCATCAGATCCATGAAAGCAGCTAGTGCATTAGTTAACCCGAAGGACATCACTAGAAACTCATAGTGGCCACATCTAGTACGGAATGTCATTTTAGAAATGTTGGCTTCCCTTATCCGTAACTGATGATAGCTAGATCTCAAGTCAATCTTAAAGAAGAACTGTGCACCCTGAAGCTGATCGAACAAATCATCTATCCTTGAAAGAGGATACTTGTTCTTAACTATCACCTTGTTCAGCTCTCTATAATCAATGCACAATCTAAGTGTACTGTCCTTCTTCTTCACAAACAAGACCAGTGCACACCAAGGAGAAACACTAGGTCTAATGAAACCTTTGTTCAGCAAATCTTGCAACTGCTCCTTTAACTCTTTCAACTCTACATGAGCCATCCTATAAGGCAGCATCGAGATAGGAGCTGTGCCTGGGACCACATCAACACAGAATTTGATCTCCCTATGAGGTGGTAAACCTGGAAACTCATAAGGAAAGACATTTGGAAACTCATATGCTACTGGAACATCTGAGATGGATGTCTTCTCTATTGTAGTATCCTTGACTAATGCCAAGTATCCCTGGCATCCTTTTCTCAGCATCTTCCTAACCATAATGGCAGAGATAGGATTCTGAGGTGCAAAACTCTTGTCACCCACAAATTTAAATTCTTCATCATTAGAAATTCTGAAAATCACTTATTTGCTCCAGTAATCAATAGTGGCATAGTGCTGAGACAACCAATCCATTCCAAGGATCACATCAAAATCCATCACATCTAATAACACCAAGTCCACTAACAATTCTCTTTCTTCTACCGACACCCAGGAAATACAGCATCAGTGTCCAATGAATCACTTAAAGGCGTGGCAATCGATAAAGGAATTGCCATCCTCGCAGCTTGCCAACCCGACTTCGACGCAAAAATAAGGGACACAAAAGAATGAGTAGCACCCGGATCAAGCAAGATTGTAGCATCAATGAAACATAAAAGGAGTGCACCTGCGACAACGGCATTGGATGCCTAAGCATCTTACTGGGTGAGAGTGAAGACTCTGGCCTATCCTCTACCTCCCTGCTGGATGGTGGAAGCTTGACCAAAGCCTCTCGCACTACCTCTGCCTCCTCTGCCTTATCCCTGCTGGGCCACAAACTGTGAAGTACTCTAATACTGAGCTGGCAGCAGCTGATAAGGAGCTGGAGCTGAATTGGCAATGGAATGTTACAAAAACTGATACTGAAAACTAGAATAAGGGCATGCTCTGGCAAAATTTCATGTCTATCCACATTGAAAACATGCTCCCGGAGCCATATAACATTGTCCCTAATGGACACTCTAGCACAACTGGCAAGCACTAGCTGCAGATCCCGTGCTACTATAACCGAAACTTTGTCCAGTGCTGCTGCTGGTAGCAGCAGAACAAAATCTGACTGGTCTATGAGCTCCACTGCGGCCATGTTTATTGCTACTATGAACTCTCTGCTAAGGTCTCTAGCCCTGCTAAGCAAATCCTCTTTACTGACTACTAGAGCCAATCTGAAATGTAGCATACTGAATGCTTTGAGATCCTCCTGCTTGGTCACCTCCCATCTAATAAGAATTAGGCATAGCCAAGGATTCAAATAACAGTAATCGGTCGCAATTGCGGTCACGTGTAACAGTAACGGTAACGGACCTGTCGCAGTGATAAATAACTGTAACGGCCTGCTGTATCAAAATTTTTTTTGAAAAATTGTAAAATGTTTGGAATCAATATATTTTAAAGGTGGTCATGAAAATACAAGCATACAACACTTTAATAAGCATAACTGCAATACAACAAACATTAGTTATATTATCTCACATGATAATTATACATATACTACTATAAATCTAGTAACTAATACATTGTTTCACATCATAATAAGTCAATTTTCAAATATGAGAACTCTTAAGTCTTAACTAAACCAAATACCATCGAAAATTATCCAAAATTTTAATTTGGATTCAATTTAGATGATTGGTTTGGTCAATTTAAGAAAAATAATAAATGAATAAAATAAAGATTAAAATTACTAATATTACATTTTGTGAAATCCATTAAAAATATAATAAAATGAAAAATTCATATTATACACATATCATTCAAAGCATAATAATAATAATAATAATAACTGTTATTTCACGATCTGTCACGGTGGGTAACGGCCATGATTGATAAATAACGGTCGTAATAGCCGTTACCTATACATTTATTTATAACCGTCATTTAACAGTGAATAACGTAACGAAACACTAAAAACCTAGAAATAATTATTTAAAACCATGGGCATAGCTCCTTGCCTGATCAATCTGATCTCTATCTCCTTAGCCAACTCTATCACAGACTCAAGTGTCAGGCCGATAGTAAGCATCCCAATGAACGTAGAATCTAATCTAGTGACTTATGTGGTGACTGCAAAATACTGATCTCTCATTAAGTCCTCTGCATAGTGACCTAGTATAAGGAACTCTCTAGTGTACTCCTCTACTGACCTATCGCCTCTGGAAATATTCATCAGTCGGAGTATGTACCTCATTCGCATAGGCTATGGGCAGAAACATCTCATGAACCGCTCTCTAAACTGAGCCCCGATAAATGTCGTCATATGAGGCTGGATAACCTGAAAGAACCAATCCAGTGCTGACCCCTCAATTGATAACTCGACGATTAGTATCTTCTAATAGTCGGTATGTTCAGTCCGAGTCCTCGACTCAATCGCGTGGAGAAAATCCAACAAATTTGAAGTCCCATCAAATGATATCCTACCAACTCTAGCGTAAAACAATACTGCCTTTAGGTCTGACATACCCTGCTGAAGTAAAGGTTGCATTTGTCGTACTACCTAAGGTATAGCAACTACACCCTACTGAGCTCCTGGTACAAAGGCAGCTTCATCAAAATCCTGGTCTGTAGATTCCTCATCATGTAGCTCTCTTTGCCTACAACAACCTACCGCTCCTTGAGGTCTACCTTTACCTCTACCTCTACCCCTTCGCCTAACTGGCAGCACAGGGTCTTGAGCCTCATCCTGTTAAGACTCACCATCATCAGCCTCAACAACCGGTGGAGCATCGTGCTCATCTCATTCTAAAATAAAAGAAAGAAAACACAATTCAAATAAAAAACAACCATCCTAATGGTTACGCAGAAATCTATAAGCAACGAAGACTTTCAAAGGCATAATCGAACCTAATTGTTGCAGTAGTTTCAAAGAAAACTCAACTCTACTAACCTAGGTCCACAATACTAAACCTAGGCTCTGATACCAACTTTGTCACGATCCAAACCCGAGAGTCATGACCGGCACTAGGGAACAGGAATTCATATCAATCTGAAACCCGTAACAAGCCTTAAGCACAATTTAATAGCAAATATACATATAAAAATAACAAGGAATTAAAACTTTTGATAACATAAATAAATCTCCATAATTAATATATCAATAAAATATTTATACAACTAGTCAGGTACACAATTTCAGTCAACAGCAACATCACAATCTATTACAAGTACATATTACTACTGTAGCATCTAAAACAATACAAGAAAGTAATAGTTCAAGATTTACATAAATCGGCAAGTGAAGAAAGAGTCTGATGAATAGTATTATGAGAGGTCTGACAAGAAAGATCCTAAAAAATAATTAAGGGGGGTCAAACCTTACTAAGTGAATTATTATTATATGCATGCATGTAACCTAAGCACACAAACAACCAAGTATCAATATAATATTTATATATTTATATTTATATTTTATCTATATGCATTTCATACAGATGCTCAAAATCACATTTCACATCCAATAAATAAATGCAGAAAGATTTAGGTGGAGGACCGAAGCAGAACCTAAAATTTCCACAACCTCGATCTCTAAACCACACTAGCCAATAGGCTCACTTAAATACAAAAACATTTCTATTTTCCAAATTGCCAATAGACTGGCCCCAAGACACTGGGTCAACCGAGCTACCGCAGTCTCACTGCAGGCATGACTAGCTCTGAGACACTAAGTCAACCGAGCTACAGCAGTCACACTTCTCAATAACACCTCCATAATCCGGATAATCCATATTTCAAATCATAAATTCCATAATATCAATCAAATACCAAACCAAGCAGTCTAATGTACCGGTGCGCACATAGTCCTATTGTAGCCCACTAGGTAGCACATTCTATGGCTAACCTCTAAAACATTATATTAATAAAATAAATATTGAAATTGTATAAAATATGCACGACATCCAATTTATGCAAATAATAATTGCATTTATATATAAAAAAAACATATATATAAAATAATGCCATAATAACGATAATTAAAAGTGAATGCAATATAGCATATTAAAATTCACATTTATTTAAAACAAAGATGCCAATAATATTTTTCAATATGTTGTGCATACATATAATAATAACTCATAGTTCGAGTGCGTTCTTCTACTCAGGTTCGGCTGGCCCGGTCATGAAGGCCTAACTCTCGATGCAACTAAAAAGAAAATAATAATAAATAAATAATTAGAAATAAATTTCTAACTTTTATAATCTAGAGATTTCTAAAGAACAACTCGATCTAAGACACGACTTGACTAAAATTCAAAACTTAGGACCGACCAGATGTCACTGTCACGACCCAAACTCGGGAGCCATGACCGGCGCTAGGGAACGAGAATTTACACGAATCTGGAACCTGTAGCAAGCCTTAAACATAACTTTTACAATAGTTATAACCATAAATATGCCTCAGAATTTAAAACTTTTAAAACATCAATAACTTTTTCATAAATAATATTATATTAAAAATATTTATACAACTGTCACGTACATAATCTCAGTCAATATTATCCACACATACTATAACAAATACATATTACTATTGTAGCATTTAATTAATACAAGAAAGGATAGTCTAAAATTTACATAAACCAATTGGAGAAGAAAGAGTATGGTGAAAAGAACTACTGTACAAGGTCTGACTAGAAGTATCCTGAAAAATAATTGAGGGGGTCAGACCTCACTGAGTGAATTATTATTATATATATACATGCAACCTAAGCATACAAGCAATCAAGCATCAATATAATATTTATATATTTATATATTTATTTTATATTTATACATGTATTCCAAGCAGATGTTTAATAATGTTGTTCATGTCAACACAATAGATGCAAGCAAGTGGATGAAATCAGATGATGCAAATGCTCAAAATCACATTTCACTCCAAAATAAATAAATGCAGTAAGATTTTGAGTGGAGGATCATAGCATAACCCTAATAATATCTGTAACCTCAATCACTGAACCTCACTGGCCACCAGGCCAACTTAAATCCAATAACATTTCTCTTTTCTAATTTGGTAGTGGACTAGCCCCGAGACACTAAGTCAACCGAGCTCCAGTTGTCTCGCTACCGATAAGACTAGCCTTGGGACACTAAGTCAACCAAGCTACCGCAATCTCACTACTGGTATAATTAGCCTCAAGACACTAAGTCAACCAAGCTACCACAACCACACCACTCTCGACCACAAATCTCAATAAATCATTTAATCATTTCATACATCAATCATTATATCATAACCTAGCATCTAGCGTACTGTTGTGCAACAGCTCTAGTGTAGCCCAATAGGTAGCACGTTCTACTACTGTCCTCCAAAAAAATCACATCACAATAACAATGCATATCAATAATAAAAACAGCATCCAAGTTAAGAACACTAGATTCACAATATATATTTATATACATGGTGAAATATATATATTTTAATAATCACCAAACAAATAAATAGCAAATAAAGGTCTAATGCAACGTATTTGTTTCACATTAACAACAAAACTTGTGGATATTGGGTAAACATTTCTATATGACATGCATACATATAATAACAACTCACAGATGTGTGCTCCTCTGCAATAATTGGACTTAACTGGTCTTGGCCTAGCTCTCTATACAGCTATAGGAAAATAATAATGAAAATAATTAGGATAAAATCCTAACCTTAAACGTTCTAGATTTCTAAAGAAAACTTGATCTAAGACTCGATCCTAATAAAACTCAAAACTTAACATAAATCTGATGTCACGTTGTACAAGAAATCTACTAAAAATTCGATAAAGTCTCGTTTGTAAAAAGTAGAGTCATTCATGCATGCAAACACATTTCACAATATTCCAAAATTCAACGTCTCGGTTAAGGCCCCAAACTACATTTATTGCCCAACTGAGAACTAACACAACAACACAAATATAAAAACAATATAATTTTCTCAAATCACAAAATACCTGAAAAATTTAATTAATTATCACAATACAATTTATTCATAAAATAAAAATATAAAGGAAATTTAATATCCCGACAAATAATAAAATTCTAGTTTTACAATTAATATTTGTTAATAAAATCCACTAATAACATAAAATTTTCATTTTACAATTAAATTTGCATTAATTTTAAATAACAATTAAAATTACTCAATAATATATTTAAATTAATAAAAGGCTCATTAAAGCTTGGAAAATAATAAATAATTTATTATTTTTTTCATTTATTTTCCAAAAATACTACTGATTAACTAAAAATTGAAAATTATTTATAAAAATTATTTTTATACTTTTTATTATTTAAAACCAGTCTAAAACATAATAATTAACAATAATTTAATTAAAATTCAAATAATTAATGAAATTCAATAATTTCTCTAAAAATACAAAATTAAACATAATCTTTAAAAATTCATATCTTAAAATCCATACACAATTTCACAAAACTTCCTTCACAAAATTTAATCCACATAATATTTAGAATTTATTAAAAATATAAAAATACCCCCGGTCCGGAATAGTAATGTGAACAGTATCCTGAGACCCGGAATATTTGAAATTTAAAAATCATATTTAGCAAGCTTTCAACCTCCAAAACAAATCATCAAATAGCAACTATATCTAATTAAATCAATTCAAACTCAATTTCATAAATAATTAAAAATACCTAAAAATATTCACCAAATATTCTATGGGTGTAGATATGATGCATGGTTGGTGGCTACGGACTCTTGGTAATATGAGGAATGCAAAGGAACCAACCTTGTCGCCTGAAACCAGCCAGAACAGTAGAAAATGATGAAAGTAGGCCGACTGATCTCCTTCAATTTTTTTGCACTTCTGGACATTTTCTTGCAAAATAAAAGCTAGGAAAAGGTAGAAGAGAATGAGAAAAAGCTATGGTTTGAATTTGGGGTTGATCGGAGTTCGTTTGAGTGTTAAACAAAGAAGATAAAAAGTTCAAGAACTAAAAGGAAATTTACCACTAAAAAATGTGGAAGCCCACTATTTTCTTCCTTTTCTTTCCGATTCTGCAGACCAGATCCCCTTTTTAATGTGAGATGGACACCCACGTGTCCATCTCCCTTTGGTACTTTTTTTTACTCAATATATATATGTAACACCAACAATGATAATACCAAAAATAAAATAAGATAACAATATTAATAATAATAATACTAACAAAGATAATAATAATAACAATAATAATAATAATAAAAAATAAAATAACAATAATTAAAAATAATTATATTAATAACCACATAAATTCGGGTTATTACATTCTTTCCCCCTTAAGAAAATTCGTCCTCGAATTTTTTACAAAAAAAAAATAAAATAGGTACGGGTATCGGCTCTGCATATCGACCTCTGTCTCCTAAGTGGAATCCTCTAATGTACGGTTGCTCCACAACACCTTTACCATAGGAATCTCTGTCGTGCAAAGCTGATGAACTTGTCGATCTACAATTGCCATGGGATATTCTTCATATGACAAATCTTCATGAAGCTCCACTGTGTATGGCTGGAGAATGTAAGAAGGATCTGAGAAGAACTTCCTTATAGCTCCCTTCATTGGAGACACCTTGAGAAATACCATGCCTCTAATAAAAAATGATATATCCTTTCTCTTAGGATCAACATAACTTTCTTGTCGACTAAAAGTTGTTCTCAATCTCTGTTTGATTATAGGAATCTTTTCTGAAGTCACTTGCACAAATTATGGGCCTGTTAATTACCTCTCACCAACTTCCCAACATAAGGATGATCTACACTTTCTTCCATACAACGCTTCATATGGAGCCATCTCAACACTTCCATGATAACTATTATTATATACAAATTTAATCAACTATAAGTGTAAATCCCATTGACCGCCAAAGTCTATTACACACATCCGTAGCATATCTTCTAATGTTTGAATGGTCTATTCTGACTGACCATCAGTATGAGGATGAAATGTCATGCTGAAGTCAAGTCTCGTGCCCAACCCTTAATGTAATTCTTGCCAAAAGACCAAAGTAAAGGTAGCTCCTCTGTCAGACACTGTACTTTTTGTCACTTGATGCAAGCAAACAATTCGGTTGATGTACAACCTAGTCGGCTTGTCTATAGTATAAGTCTTCTTAATTGGCAAGAAGTGGGCTAACTTGGTTAACCTGTCAACTACCACTCATATGGCATCATAACCTCCAGTGGTATGAGGTAATCCAATCACGAAATTCTTAACAATCATATCCCATTTCCATTCTAGGATAGGCAATTATTGTAACAATCTCGAGGGCCTCTAACATTTCAATTTCACTTGCTGACAAGTGAGACACTTGAATATAAATTTTGCAATATCTCTTTTCATCTCGTTTCATCAGTACGTATCTTACAAATCATGATACATTTTGGTAGAACTGGATGAATATCTAGTATACACAACCTAGTATCCAAACGCATCACACTCTCACTATCAATAATAAACTCTCGGGATTTACCCCGTTACACCTCTGACATTCTTCTTTGCAACTATAGATCCTTTCTCTAAGCTGCTTTCACTCTATCCAAGTACGTTGATCATACTTTGAATTGAGCTAAAAGACACTTCCTGGTTACCTTCCATTGTAACCCTTAATCAATAAGTTCATGTAACTCCTAAATAATTAGCCTCCTTTTTGTGGTTATATAAGCAAGGCTGCCCACTGACTTTTTGCTCAACGTGTCAGCTACCACATTAGCTTTACCCGGATGGTAAAGAATAGAGCAATCATAATCCTTCAATAGCTTCATCCATCTTCTCTGTCTCAAGTTCAAGTCTCTTTACAGAAAAATGTACTTTAAGCTCTTGTGGTCAGTGTATACTTCACAAGTGACACCATACAAATAATGCCTCCAAATCTTTAATGCAAACACTACAACTACCATTTCCAAATCATGAGTAGGGTAGTTTTGCTTGTGCTTCTTTAACTGACGTGAAGCATAAGCAACTACTCTTCCATTCTACATCAATACATACCCCAGCCTACTCGAGAAGCATCACAATACACTGTATACCCTTCACTTTTTGAAGGTAAAGTCAATACTAGAGCTAAAATCAATCTATACTTGAGCAACTGGAAAATCTCCTCACATCTATCAAACCACACAAATTTAGCATCCTTCTGAGTTAACCTAATCAAAAGTGCAGCTATCTTGGAGAAATCCTTCACAAATCTCTTAGAGTAGCCGGCTAAACCCAAAAAACTCCTTACTTCAGTCACTATCGTAGGTCTCTGCTACTCTGTAATAGCTTCACTTTCTTTAGGATCCACTTGAATGCCATCTTTGGATACCACATTGCCTAAGAATGCCATTTGATCCAACCAATACTCACACTTAGAGAATTTGGCGTACAACTGATGCTCTCTCAAAGTCTGAAGCACTATTCTCAAATGTATTGCATGCACTTCTTCACTCCTTGAATACACCAAGATACCATCAATAAAAGCTATTACAAATTGGTCTAAGAATGGCATAAACACCCAATTCATCAAGTCCATAAAGGCTGCTGGGGCATTAGTCAACTCAAAGGACATCACCAAAAATTCACAATGACCATATCTCGTCTGAAATGCAGTCTTGGGTACATCCCCACTTATAATTCTCAATTGATGATACCCATATCTCAAATCAATCTTATAAAAACATAGACCTCCTTAAAGTTGGTCAAACAAGTCATTAATCCTCGGGAGAGGATATTTGCTCTTGATGGTGACTTTGTTCAACTGTCTATAATTAATACACAGTCAAAGGCTACCATCTTTCTTCTTCACAATTAACACCGATGCACCCCAAGGAGACATGCTGGATCTAAAGAAACCCTTAACAAATAACTCTTGTAATTATTCTCTAAGCTCATTTAATTCTGTAGGTGCCATTCCATAAGGTGGCATAAAGATAGGATCTGTATCAGGTACAACATCGATACATAATTCTATCTCTTTTTCCATTAGTAAGCCTGGTAATTCTTCAAGAAAGACATCCAGAAATTCACACACCACTGGAACATTCACAACTATCCCCTTATTTGCCTTTACATCTCTTATCACAACCAAATAACCTCGACACCCCCTTCTAAGCATCTTTCTGGCTGTGATCGCAAAAATAAGATTCTGAGGCATTGAACTCTTGTTACCTCTGAATCGAAATTCCACATCATCTAGAATTCTAAAGATTAGCTCTTTCTGCCGACAATCCAAGGTAGCATTATGTCGAGCCAACCAATTCATTCCCAAAATCACATCAAAGTCTAACATATCCAACAAAACAAAATCCACAAGCAGCTCTCTGCCTTCCACTAACACATGACAAGATGAAAAGGCTATGTCCATTTCCAACTCATCACTAAGGGGAGTTGCTACAGAGAATAGGATTAACAATTTGGAGGGTTATCTTCTCATTCTTGAAGCAAAGATAGGATATATAAGGAATGCAATGCACTAGGATCATGCCAAGCTCTAACATCAAGATGACATATTGAAGAGTATTTACAACCATTTCCATTTGTAATTGTCCCTCATAGAATGGAATAGAAGTATCTTAGAAATTGCTCTTTAAACTCCAAACATATTATGATAATCATATTATATATGACTGAATTGACTGCATAAACCAGTCTTGAGCTATGGCTTGAACTGATAGCTCTACAATCATTATCCTTCGTGAATCCTACCTTTGTCCTAGCCTCAATGGTACTTATAAAATTCAAAGCATCTCTAGTACCAATAAATGGAACTCTCTCAATCTTGGAGTATAGTAAAGTTGCATCTACATCAGACATTCCTTGATTCCTCTACTGTAGTATCTGTTATGCTAATGGTATAGCTTGATTAAATGCCACTAGTCCTCAATTAATCTC
>CATIWM010259171.1:0-12477 GCA_949671775.1 Mallotus repandus
TATATATATATGTATTTTAATGCTCCATTAACTCAGAGCATTGGGTCTGTGTTGTGGATATTTATCAAGGGTAAGAGAGCTTTATCGCTTGCATATGATCTCTCTTTGAGAAGGAGAGTAAGGTGGCATCGATTTCGTCTAGCCTGGTAGCTTTGCCTAAGTCCAATAGTGGTCCCTTTGCTCCTGGCAGGGACTGAGCTTCTTAAGTATCGGGGGTGGAGTTAACTAACTCAACAGCTTAAACAGCCCACGGAGCGGTTCCCTTGTCACATGTCAAACCTCTATATATATATATATAGATACACACACACACACATACACACACACAGACATATATATGTGTGTGAGTGTGTGTCGAAAGTATTCAAGAAAAAAAGAAATGTACCCATTATCATGATAGCAAACAAATTACCGCAAATAATGGCCAAGCATGGGCCCTTTAGGGCAAGGTTCTATAAAATTAGATTTTCAACACAAATACAACGGTTGAAAGAAGAAAGAGTAATTGCCACGCTCTATGGGTGCATAGTAAGACGAGCCATAAAAAGTCCATACTATTAAAAAAAGCGTTACACCAGAAGAAGTAACTCTATTAGACAATAAAGCAAGCGCACTAATATTACCAGAAGAATAACATAAGGAATCATATTTACAAATGGAAAAATGTTCTAAAAAAGATATATATATATATATATATATATAATGGCCCAAAATTATAGGGGGGCCTTCCTAAACAGCCTTAGGCACATGCCTTAGTTGCCTTGGTCTAGGGCTGAGCTTGGTAATTTAAGATCAATTTTTATGTATATTTGCATATATATTCTTATATATGAATCAAATTAGATTAATATGTTATGTTATTAGCATATTTGAAGTTAATGAAAGAAATATTAATGCACCAATTTTATATATGTGCAAATGTACAAAAGGCCATAATAAAATATCAATTTCCTAATACAATTTTTATGACTTACATATATGATAACAATTTGCATGAAAATTTGACAATATGATATTTTTTTCTATTTTTAAAGATATTTACTATAAATGTCATTTTATTTTTATTTTGCCACATATTTTAATATTAATTGACATTTATAATAAATGTTATTTTATTTTTTTATAACATTTATTATGTAACATTTTATAAAATTGTCTCTAAAAATTTAATTTTTAATTATTTTTTATTTTTATTTTTAATTGAAAGTAAAAATCTAAAAATATTACTACTTGTTATAATTTAACAATTTTATTTTGTTGTGCATCAGTAACAGTAAAAATGAAGATGAGGGCAAAAGATTAGTTGAAGTTGTGAAACTTATGAAAAAGTTTGGAGAAAGTAGGGTGAAGCTTGTTGAAATAATTCAAAGGCAATGGGTGATGGGGAAATTAAAATCCAAAAAAATAGTTGTCCTCAATGGTGAAACCGTATTCAATTTGGATGGGTTGACCCGGTTGACATTGATGTTATCGACTATATATTGCAATTGTAATTGTGAAATTAGATTTGTTCATGGTAGATTAGAATATTTGGATTAATTGGACACATAGTAATTTGGTGATAAAGTATTCATTTTTGTTTGTATGTAATGCATGACAATTTCTATTCAACTTTTATGTTAATTTCACTAAGCAAATTTTATGTTGATTTCACCAAACAATTTTAAAATGATTCCACCAAACAATTTGAAAAATCACTAATTTCTAAGTGATGGTTCACTACCAACTTACAATAATACATTATGAAATTTTAATATATTTTACAGGTACTTTAATAATTGGGTATTATGTTCATGTAATCAACTCAATGTCTACAGCGTATATCAAAGTTCTTGTGCAAGTCTTTCAGATATTTTCAGAGGAATTAGGGATAGGTTCTTGGAGTGGTGATGAAAAGAATAGTCATCAATCTTTATCTCATATACTTTTAGCTCTCTGTTTGTTGGGCAAAAGATTTCAAACATGGATAATCAAAATCAATAAACAATTATTGAAAAGTTTTCCAATTAAAAATTGAATTGGTGGAGGCAAATTTATAATTCATACTTTCAAAGGTACATATTTCTAGTTGAAAAAATTCATTTGACATTGGTGAAACATTTCACTTGTACAATTCTTATTAACTCTAATTTTTCATTCACCAAGTTACCGTTAATGTAAAAATAACTTCGCCATATAAATTATTTATAAGTAAGACTTGAGATTTATTTTTTTTAATTCTTTGATTAGTTTGTATAGTAGTAATGTTATGTTTGCAAATACAGTTTTTTGTTACTAAAAAAGTTAGAGACTTTTATAATATTATTATTGCAACGCTTGAATCATGCTCCTTAGTTGTAAAGGAAAAAGAGTGTAGTAGTGACAATCATAGCTCTTCAATAACTATGGGTAGAGAATGTCAACGAAGGTAATTTGATATAGCACATAAAAATGTAATTTCATGTACATAATGCTAGGTTCATCAAAGAGAGGTTTTAATTATTGATCTTATTTTTCTTAAAGACATGGTATATATTCTCTGAAAGTGTCTTTTTGCAATTGGATCCCTCATTATCAAATTTAAATAAGCTGAACAAAATTTTTTGTTCAAAGTAAAGTATGAGCTAGAAGGTCAATACTTGATTTTTACACGAATCTATATGTAACAAATTATCAAGTCCGCAATGAGATTTGGAAGCAGCCCTCCATAAAGGAAGCTTTAAACTTGTGAAGAGATGAGTGATAATCGTAAGGATATGTTAAGAGAAACTTTTTGCTTACTCGAAGGTGTAATTCTATAAGCTAATGATAAATGAAGCAATATGAAAACAACAACTTTTTCATCCACCATTTATTTTTGTTTTGAAATATAAATCTCGTCTTTGATATTTGTTGTATTTTTCAGTGGTTAGGTGCATTACATCTTGGTATGGATCCTTATTTTTTCAAGTTGACAAAAAAGAGAAGTAATATATATTCCTTCATATAGCACATGAATGAATTTTACTTTGCATTCTTCCTGAAATAAATCACTCCGTCTGTTCCAATTTAATCGACTTTTAAGGATTATGCATTTAAATTAAGGAATGTGATTAATATATGTATAAAATACTATACTACCGTTATAATAATTCCCTCAACTAATTATTAGCTTTGTATATTCCTAAAAGGAGCATATCTATTAAATTAATTCTCATATTTTTTCAGCCAAAAACTTATCTGTGCCAAAATATTTGAACAATAGACTAATTCTTTGCCAAAAAAATTGCTTCAAAAAATGTTTGTTATTCTCTCACCACAAGTTTGATTCTCATCTTGATCAAGCAAAGCAATGGGAGAAATAAATTTGAATGTAGTGCAAAATGACTATACAGATAAGTTAAAAGTTTCTTACAATAATTGCCAAAGTCATCTAACGCCTCTTGATGAAATAGATTTGAATGTGAAAATTATAAATTCAACAAGGTCTCCAGTTGATTTGTCAGATCTTTATATCGTAGCAGATTATGATGTGGATAAGGAGGAAGGACTAGGAACGTCACAATAAGCATCAAACTTCAATATTTGTACCATTTATGCCTTTCTTTCCTTTTTATATTAATCCAACTTCTAATGTTTAGTTTATTCTCTACTTATTTGATTTGTATATAATTCATTTAATTAGCAATTAAAATAGATGTTATTTTTTCAGTTTGGTTCTGTTTGATTTTAGTTCAAAACATAATGACCTGGTTTAGAAAAAAAAGACATTGATTGGAGAGAAGATGTCACTTGTGATGTCCTTACAACCATAATTTATTTTGGCATTCTTTTAATTTAATTTAAAGAAGCATTAGACATGATAGGCAACTATCATTCATGAGATTGAAATAGAAAGAGATAGCAAGATTCTGATGGAAAGTTAATGGGAAAGGGGTTTTCATGTTTGTTAAGGCTTGAGCAGGAAATGGATAGATAGTACAGTGTTGTACTCCAACTATACTACATAAATTGGGTAAAGGAGACTTTCATATATAAGGCGCAAAGGTCTATTTTGTCCTTAGTTTTGCATTTATAATGGATCTTGGGCTAATGATGCTATTTTTTCAACCATTTATTGTTGTAATTATTATTTCTTAAAGATTATCATGTGCGTCCAATCTTATAGGGTGGATGGTATTTGATAGAATCATTTCTAGTGTTGGTATTTGATTTGTGAAATGTGATCTTATGAATGCTAGATATTTGGCCCTTTAGGATGGAAAGGTGAAGAATAAAAAGTGTTTTAGCTTTAAGTTAAATGCTTCTATGTGCTATTTTAGATTTTTGGTGAAATCGGTATTTACTATTGAGGAAAATTTCATGTACTTCTATGAGCGTCTTATTTTCCAATTCAAGTGACATGCATCATGTGCATCATTATCACATGGACTTTATTGACCTTAATAATTGGATACTCATCATTGATATTGTTGTTTGATCAAATCCTTAAAGGGTTCCCTTTTCCTCCCTTTCTTTTCACATTTATGTGTGTTTATGTATTTGGCTTTCTACTTTCTAAATTGAGCACAAGCTTCGATCACACAAATAATTAAAAGAGGATGACAACCTGCAAATATTCTAGGACTTTATATTATAAAATGCTGATTAATTATTATATGACTTGGTATGATACGTATTAATTTATTTCTTAGTACTAGTTGCAAAAAATAAATTAAACTGAGTTCGAATTTGATCCATAAACCTATATAATTATCTTTATGGTTTGGTTTTGTATGAACAAATAAAATAATTTATCATATATATAGTTTGCTAACATTTTTTCAAAAAATAGCTAATGAAAGTGACATGCTAATTTTTTTCGAATAAATGAAACTGTTGATGAAGGCAATGAAAATTTAGAGTCATCATCAACATGTAATCGCATAAAAAATGTGATTTTAAGTGACGAAAAGCGCAAAGCCATATATAAGATGCTATAACGAAAGAGTTATTAATGGAAAATTGAAAAAAGGGGCAACAATGGAGGTGACTTCATCATTTTCTATTCCGCTAAGCACTTTTAACGACTTTGAAAGCAAGCAAGAGATAGTGAAACTAGTGATGTCTCTCATAAAAGGACAAAGAATTGTGGTCATAAGATAATCCAAATTGATAACGATAAAATTCGAGAAGTTCCTTTATAAATGGACAACTCTTTAGAATTTATCTTTAAAAATCAACATGAGCATGACCACATTGTTTAGATATTTATAATACAAAATATTTGGCAACATTCGAATGCAATCAAGCCTTTTATAAAGGAAGAAAATAAAAATTGCAATTGCAATATTACCTATCAATGCTTGATGCAAGTAGCATGCCACATCATCCAATTTTCACATGTATGTATAATATGGTTCACATTGTTGAAAAATGGTCTTACATGACAAAAAAACTAAAAAATACTACTTGTTACCTAATGAAGAAGATCCATTGCGTACTTGTAAAAGTAAACATTTCATTGGAAAAATCATGTTTTTAATAGCTTTAACTTGTCCAAGGTTTGATGCACAAAGAAATGAGATATTTTCAGAAAAAATTGGAGTGTTTCCTTTTGCCACTCAAAAGCCTACTAAAAGAAGTAGTATCAATATAACTGTAAGAACCATGGAAATAAAGTCAATTGATTCAATTAACAAGTATGTTCTAAAGATGTATTTGATTGAAAAAGTACTATTTGCAATTAAGGAAAAATGGCCAAAAGAGGAGTTACATTATCCGATAGTTATACAACAAGATAATGCCAAAACACATATCAATCCTGATGATGAAGAATTTTTTCAAGCAACCACACAAGATGGATTTGAAATACATTTGATGTGTTGCCTGTAAATTCTCCTAAATATGTTAGATCTTGGATTTTTTGCTGCTGTTGAATCCTTATAATACAAAAAGCCACCAAAAAAGTTGACGAGTTGATTAATGTTATTGTGATGTCATTTCAAGGTTTTCCTATAGTAAAGTTTGATTATATTTTTTGCACATGTGCACGGTAGAGATCATGAAAGCTAAGGGTTCCCAACAATACAAAATTCCACATATCAACAAAGCAATGTTACAAAGTAATGGTGAACTTCCTTCTCAAATAAAATATGATGCTGAATTGGTACAAGAAGTTAATCATTTTTTAAAAGAATAGGATGGCTGCATGCTCAGCTTAGGACTAAACTCAAGTTAATAAATCAGAAAAGAACCAAAAGATTTGATGGTATTTTTTTCTGCCTTAATCATGATTCTTACTATAGATCAATTTTTCATATCAGTTTGGTTAACAAACATTTGATGCTACTGGCACGACATTTGGTCCACAAGCCACAAGGGATTACAGTCGTGGCACATCACCGAAATGGTTGCATATGCAGGTTGGAGGTGGTTTCGAGAGAACATTATGATGTGAAAAGATGTCATCAACTAGTAATAAGAGCATCAAGTAGTAATACTTCTTCCTTTAATGGCTATCGAAATATATACTCCACTATGTTAAATCACAGATATTATATATTTGCATTTCAACATTAGACTTGGAGTTGTGGTTGTTATTTAAAAGACTGATTAAGTTATTATCTAAACATCTCCATTCATTTGTGTGTTGGGAAATGATTCTTTACAACATGCATCAGTTCGCTCGCAGTCTTCATGTTCTTCTCTGTAGTAAAACTTGAATAGGGCCTCTTAGAATGAATATTATTCTTGTAAAAGAAAGTTGCTTAAAATTTCTAATATAGTAATGCTTACATTTTGGACAAACCTTGTTCTCAACATTAAGCTTGTTAGGAAGCTGAAGCTTGTTGAATAAAGTAAGCCTTCTAAGAACTCTATAAGTTTGGAACTCCCAAGTTTGAAAAGTGATTGGCTATGTCCTTAATTATGCTACACATTTCAGATATTGCTCTTATTATTGCTAATAGTGTAAAATCAAGTTTTATCTGTTGAAAGACAAGTACTTGGAATCTCTTTTGGAATACTTTCAAGCTTTGATACTTTGCAAAAAAAAAGTTAAAAGCATGATTACTAAGCTCCATCATATGTCTTGATGTTAGGCAGAGTCTTCAAATTTAAGAGTAGGACTACCTTACATATAGGGCAACAAGGACATAAAACCTATGTGCAGAAACAAACCAATTATGTCAACTTGATGAGCTATGTAAGGTAGAAAGTTTCATTTCTTTTTTGTTATCAATGGGATTGAACCTATAAATTTAAAGTTTCTTTTAATTATCCCACAACAAAAAAAATAAAATAAAACATTCACTTCAATTATACAAAATTTGTTCAATTACACTAAATCTTTAACAAAAAGGCCACCCATCTCTCTTTTCTATGCATACACATTCTGCCAAACAAAAAAAAAACTAACTTCATGAGAACTTCTAAGAAACCAAATAGAGGCTCTCATGCCTTGAACTTAATAGAACCTGGGAAGATAATTTTTTAACATGAATTGAAATATTGCTAGAAGTTCTTCGTCTTCAAAAACTTCATATGCTTCTCCAGGAAATTTATTCTAATCGAAATTACAATCGCAAGTACATTCAAATCAACATCATGGACAATTTTCTTCTTTTCATGTACAAATTTCTTCTTTTTTTCGTCATCTATATCTATTGTTTACCAGAAGTTTGTGGTTATTGAATATGGTTTTGAAAGGGAAATAACAAAGATGATGAATAGCCATGATTATATGAATAACAAGCATTAGGAAGGGAACGAAAAGAATTTTGAAGGTCGCTTAAACGATCAAGAAAACTTTAAATGAGAGAAAGATTTAAATAAGGGTAGAATAGAAAAAATAGTAGTTAAAATATATTGGTAAATTGAAAACGTCAAATAAATCAGAACAAAAATTATATCCTAAAACGTTAATTAAATTGGAATAGAGGGAGTAGAGAAGAAGAATTGACACTATAATTAATGCATGTTGATTTCCAATCCTAACTTTACTATATCCAAGACATCAACAAAAAAAAAGGGCAAAAAAAAATATGGAATCACTCATAAATACAAAAAGTCAATTTTAATTTCTTTATGACACAAATACCCTTTCTATCTGGATGGATTCTATCCGTTTATCAACGTCTTTTTTCAATTTAATTACCTATACAGAATTATTATTAATGTACAATTTGTGAGTTTATTTTAAAAAAAATAAAGATTATTGTTACAACTTCAAATGATTTTTTTTAAATAAAATTATTATTAATATATAGCTCAATATTCAATTATGAGTTAATAATTTGTAAAAATTAAATATATCCTTGTTACAACTTCAAATAAATAAAAGAAAGAAGTACACTTAAGTAAAGTAAGATAAATTTATTTTGCAAGTATAATAATGTACATATTATATAACTAATAAAATCATAACATTTAAATATTTTATTATATAAGTTGTAGATTACATTTATTTTTTATAAGTCAATGTTATTGTTGATTTTTTTTAAGTTAGACCACCAACATCGATAATTTTATTGGATTCTGACTAATTCGATTTGATTTAAACAAGACCATAAGAACAACAAAGATTTCTTAACAACTAATTTAACGTGACTGCATATACTATAACTCGAACCGATATGTCACCTAAGTAAGAATAATCTGTTACTAATTCATCCCAACTATTATTGGTAGTGTGAGTTTTTTTTGTTTTTAACTAGAGTTGAGTATGAGTCTTGGAGAACCCAAAATGTTCCAAAAAACCTAATTGAAAATCTGCAGAATTGAAAATTTTTGTTGACCATTTGACTTTTTTTGGACCAAACTATCTTGAAAATTTTTATTGTAACGGGTTCGAAGAATTTGAATTCTTTAAACTGAGATTCGTCCTTAACCGCTCTGAATTGTACCGAACCGAAGAACCAAAACTAGGAATGATAATTTAATGGAATTAGAGTTATATACACATATATATTATAAAGATTTTTGCTATAATTATGTTCAATTTATTAATATTGGACCTACTAATTTAACATGTAATGTAAAATAATGTTATTTTAATTATTTGAAATAAAAAAATTTACTCTTCAATCAAATTATTTAAATCACAAAAAATAAATATTAATTAGTAAATAGCATTTTAGAATATTATAATACAATTTATGTTAACAAATTTAAATTCACCTTCAATATATAAAAGTGTAATATAATATACTTTTTTAATGGTTATGGTGTTGTTATTATTATTTTAAGATATCGATTATTTATATAAAATTTTTATAAAATATATAATAATTGTATGGTGTATTAGAGTTTGTTATAAAAATTTTAATAAAAATGATAAATACAACTATAAAAAATAATTTAATTTTATGATAAAATTATGAAATGGCTCGTGGTTTAATAGTTTATTTTGAATTATATTTTTATTTATTTTTTGAAAATAGAGAATAATCAATCTTCGAATCGAATTGAACTGAAAATTTTATTCTCCAAACTGAACCAAACCGAAACAAAAATTTAGTGCAATTCTGAAATCTTAATTTTTAAATCTCTAATATTTTGAAGCAATTCTGGAGAATTGCATTCTTTGGACCGAACTGAACCGTGCTCACCCCTATTTTTAACAACTAAAATTTATAGTTTCATTACGAATGAAACTTAAGAGATTACATGGTACATGACACAATAATAAATTCCTAGTCAATGAGACATTTACAACAAGCGGGGTAAAATTTTTATTGGACCAGAAATTAAGAACATGAAAATCGCTACCATGTAAAGGCTAAAGAGTAGATAAAGCCTACTATTAGAAGCAAGACTCCCCGGGGGTCCTAACTTTAAATGATGGATACTAAGCATTGTGTGTATTAACCCATACAGTGTTGTAGCTAACACTTTAAGTATCCCATTTAGGGAATATGTTCGTAAGAATGAAACTCAAAGAAATTGATGGGGCCCGCACAAGCAGTAGAGCATGTGATTTAATTAGATGTAAAGTGAAGAACCTTACCAGGGTTTGACATGCCACAAATCCTTTTAAAAAGCTTATAAATAAAGCCTACAATCTTTCCTTTTCATAACTATTTAACCCGGTTATGTTTTATGAGGTTTTTGAAAAGAATGATAAGTTTTTTTATAAGATTGCACATCATTACCTAGTGGTAGAGGTTTGAAAATGGCAATTGGATTTGTAAAAAATAAACTCTGCTAATAATTTGATTGAGAATGATCTTTTGCATTATGTGAGCACCAGGCTCAAGTTTCACTCTATGCTTCTAGTATTTGGTTCTACGCGCCTCTTTAGAACCTAAGGTTAGAGAGAGGGCATTTACTATTGTTGTTGTAAGATTATCTTTAGTTCTTGAACTCTTGTCTAGATTGAAGCCTTATGAAGATTTTTTCAAAGTATGAGCTTAAATCACCAGATTGTTGTGGACTCTCTAAATGATTTCTTCTTTTTATCTTGAATATTTTACAATTATACGTTGCATGACTAAGAACTAGTTTAGCTCCCAAAAGAATGTCAACTCTAGAATAATTACAAGATTTGTATGTTACAACCTGAACCTAAGGTTCGTGACTGGCATTAGGGAACAGGGATACATAAGGTAACTGAATCCCATAGCAAGCCTTAAAAATTTTTCGTGGAATAAAAATAATAAATTAATAAATGCACAGTATTAAAATCATAAAACAATATTCATTGAATACAATATCATTTAAATACAATATTTAAAAGTTAGTTACTGATAATACATATTTGAATTTAATTACTGCAGTGTCTAGAATTTAATTACACAGTACACAATCTAAATTAACATACATAATGCAGTCGCTGAGGAATGAACTCGGCGTAAAGTAGAGGTACTAGGAAACTGATTGTGCGGTCCTGAAAAAAATAGTTGAGGGAAATCATATCTCACTGAGTGAATCAATTTTATAAAATGCATATTGGTTTTAAAAACCATTTATTAAATCCATTTTTAGAATAAAATAATTATAATTATTAAAATCATTTATTTTTCTCGATAATATTTATATCGAGTCTCTTTAAAACTTTTTTAAATCGATTTAATATGAAATTCTTGTATAAAATATTTAAAAGTCAGTTATTGATAATACATATTTGAATTTAACTACTGCGGTGTCTAGAATTTAATTACACAGTACACAATCTAAATTAACATACACAATGCAGCCGGTGAAGAACGAACTCGGCGCAAAGTAAAGGTACTAGGAAACTGACTGTGAGGTCTTAAAAAAATAGTTAAAGGGAATCAGACCTCATTGAGTGAATCAATTTTATAAAATGCATGTTGGTTTTAAAAAACATTTATTAAATCCCTTTTTAGAATAAAATACTTATAATTATTAAAATCATTTACTTTTCTCGATAATATTCATATCGAGTCTCTTTAAAACTTTTTTAAATCAATTTAATATGAAATTCTCTTATAAAATATTTAAAATATTTATTTTGGTGGAAAACTGGTAGAACCCTAAACCATTATTCTAATAGCCTTTCAGCTCTCTTAATCCAAGTGACTGTCGTCCCGAGAGCAAAGCATCAACCGAGTTATTGCCACAGTCATTTCACCTATTCCATATTGGATGTCCCGAGAGCAATGCATCAACCGAGTTACATCCCTTTTTCATTTCATTTACTGGCCCGAGAGCAATGCATCAATCGAGCTGTAATCATTTACATATATATATCATATACCAGATATTACCCGTGCGCACGTGATCTTAATGATACCCACTAGGTAGCACGTTTTACCAATATCTCCAAATAAATTTAGATTAAAAAAAATATTTAAATCAAATAAATAAATAATTCATTAAATAATGAATAAATAAGCAATTGAATCCATAAATAAATCATATCGAATAATTTATCTTTTTTAAACATGCTTTAATCTTTATTGCTAGAAAATATATTAAAATCACGCAACAGACATTCTATAAAATTAACTCACAGGTTCAGTATACCAGGCGACGCGTTCTCTGTTGCCCTTATAATACTGCTCGTGCCCCGGAGTTCTCTAAAATAAATAATATTTATTTAAAATATACTCATAAAATAAATAAATAATATTTATTTAAAATATGCTCGTAAAATAAATAAATAAATAAATTCATGAAAATTTCTCGGAATTATGAAAATTAAAGGAATGACGAAACTGACTCGATCTAAGACACAATGCTAAATAGACTTAAAATTATGACATAGGTCGATGTCATGCTTTACGAGAAATCTACTGAAAATTCGGCAGAGTCTCCCTTGTAAAACAGACAACCCTCTACTAAAAGTAGAGTCGACCCTGCACAAAAACACACCTCGAATATACACTTCATAGAACCACACTCAGGTCGGACTCCCAAACTACACATAATTCCGACCGAATTCTAAATTCACAATAATCAATAACATAATATATATTTTTTTTAAAACCATAAAATCTCATTTAAATACCACAATTCAAATTATTTCACAATAAAATATAAAATATATTTTTATTTTCAAATAAATAATAGAAT
>CATIWM010259175.1:0-10799 GCA_949671775.1 Mallotus repandus
AATAAATAAATAAAATAAATAAATAAACAAATTTTTGAAAAAAAAAACGGGAAAAGCACTATTCCCGACCGGAAATACAGATTTCCAGTCGGAAATCTTGAAAAAAAAATAAAAAATAAAAAAAAGTGAAATGCAGTAAAACAAAACGCAAGATGGCCATGCCATCTTGCTTTCCTTTCCAAAATAGTGATGAATGGGCCTACGGCCCATTCATCACTTTCTTTTTTTTTTTTTTTTTTTAAAACTTAATAATAATTTTTTTTTTGAAAATCTATATAAAAAAAAATTAATAACAACAATAATTAAAATAAAAATAATAGTTCCTAAAAATAATTTACAATTTAGTTCTCAACCAATAAATCAAATCTAATAAATCTAATTTCATAGTCTATTTTCATCATCGGGTCCTCTATCGCATACATGCTCTAATTATCCCGAAATTGGGTGCTTACAGAGGGCCTTTTTTAGTTAATAAGTATATATGCATGATTCCCTCCTTCTTCCATACATAAACAACATAGTACTTTGATGCTAAAAGCCATGCATAATAGCCATATATCACTAAGGCAAATTGTAGGCTCTAAGGGAATAACATTACTATTGGTCTTAATAACACCACCATCTTCACCTCCCTCTAACTCTATAGAGTATACCAATGAAAATCACAATAAGAGACTAAAGAAGAAAGTACGATCGTAACTTTTTTAGGCTCTGCTGTTGCGGGTGACACTAGCATCTAGGAAGAAGGAGATGATTTCACTCCCTAAGTCTTGGATGTAGGAATGCTTTGTTGGAGGATGAAGAAGTACCTGCACTGACACCCCTACCACTTGGACCTCCTCCTCCGTGATGTAACAGAAGCTAGAACAATTAGGAGTAATATTAAAACTCTATTGATTCATAAGAATGCCAGAGAATAAATCTTCTATAACCTGTTGATTGTGATTAATACCGGGAAATAAGCATCCAAAAATCATTGATCGTCAAAAGAATACTGAAAATTAGAGAAAAATAGAAAATTCTATTAAATTTCATCAAAATTGTCTGAAACATCCCCAAATATGATGAATAAACATTGTTCAAGAAAATAACCCTAAAAGAAAAGGGCGAAAAGGCCAACTGATAAGTAAAAAATATCATAAGACTTTAAAGCCCATTTTAAGGTCTTAAACAGTTAAATTTGGGCCCAAATCATGGGTTGTTAAGGGTAAAAAAAGAATGGAACCTGCTGATTCTAAAAGCCATGCATAATGGCCATATATCACTAAGGAAAATTATAGGCTTCAAGGGAATAGCATTACTATTAATCTCAATAACACTGCCATCTTCTGCTCCCTCTAACTCTATAGAGTATACCCATAAAAATCACAATAAGAGACAAAATAAGAAAGTACTACTACAACATTCTTAAGCTCTGATGTTACAGGTGACTTTGGCATAGAGGAAGAAAGAGATGGTTTCACTCCCTCAGTCTTAGATGTTGGAATGCGTTGTTTGGAGGATGAAGAAGCACATGCACTAACACCCTTGCCACCTCAACCTCCTCCTTCGTGAGGTAGCAGAAGCTATAACAATTAGGGGAAACATTAAAACTCTTTTTATTCACAAGAATGCTAGAGAATTAATGTTCTAAAACCTATTGATTATGATTAATACTAGCAAATAGGCATCTAAAAATTGTTAATTCTAAAAAGAATAATGAAAATTTAGAAAAAATAGAAAATTCTATTAAATTTCATCAACATTGTCTCAAATATCCTTAAATAACCCTAAAAGAAAAGGGTTATTAGGGAAATAACTCTAAAAGAAAAGAGCAAAAAGGCCAAACGATAAGTAAAAATAAATGTAAAATTTCAAAGCACGTTTTAAAGCCTTAAACAATCAAATTTTGGCCCAATTCATGGGCCATTATGGGTAAACCAAAAATTGAACTTGTTGAGAGGTAGGAGAGGAATATTCAAAAGGCTTAAAAAGTTTAAACCATAAAATAGTAGTAGGATCATAATTGGGTTTGTTAGTATTTGAAAGCAATTGAGAAAAAATACAAATTTTTTAACACACACCTGCAGCCTTAGGCTCTACCTTGGGTACCTTCATATTTGGTCCCTCTTTCATAAGCTCATTTTGGAAATAGTTCAGAGAATGGGTAGGGATGTTAGGGAAAAGGGCATGTTTCAGTTGATAAGTATACATGCATGATTCCCACCTTCCTCCAAACATTGACAATGCAAAACTTTGATGCTAAAAGCCATGCATAATGGCCATGTATTACTAAGGGAAATTATAAGGTCCAAGGGAATAACATTAATATTAGTCTCAATAACACTACCATCTCTTGCCCCCTCTAACTCTAAAGAGTATACCCATAAAAATCACAATAAGAAACCAAAGAAAAAGTACTACCATAACTTTTTTAGTCTCTGCTATCGCGGGTGACTTTGGCATAGAGCAAGAAGGGAATGGTTTCACACCCTCAGTCTTAGATGTAAGAATGCTTCATTTAGAGGATGAAGAAGCACCTGTAATGACACCCTTGCTACCTAGACCATCTCCTTCGTGATGTAGAGAAAGCTATAATTATTAGAAGAAATATTAAAACTCTATTAATTCACAAGAATGCCAGAGAATTAATCCTCTATAAACTATTGATTATGATTATTACCAGGAAATTGGAATCCAAAAATTATTGATTCTTAAAAGAATATCAAAAATTTGGGAAAAATAGAAAATTTTATTAAATTTCATCAAAATTGTCTTAAACATCCCCAAATATGACAAATAAATACTGTTAAAAAAATAACCCTAAGAGAAAAGGGAAAAAAGGCCAAACGATAAGTAAAAACCAACATAGAACTTTAAAGCCCATTTTAAGGCCTTAAACAACTAAATTTGGGCCCAAAACTTGGCCCGTTTCAGGAAAACCCAAAATTGAATTTGTTGAGAGGTAGAAGAGGAATATTCAAAAGGCTCAGGAAGTTCAAACCATAAAAAAGTAGTAGGATCATACACTTAAAAATTGGGTTTGTTAATATCAAAAAGCAATTAAGACAAAATACAATTTTTCCACTCAAAACTACAGCCTTAGGCTTCACCTTGGGGGCCTTCATATTTAGTCCCTTTTTCATAAGTTCGTTTTAGTAATGGTTTGGAGAATGGGCAAGTAAGTTAGGCTTGAGGTCCCGTTTCAGTTGATAAGTATACATACATGGTTCCCACCTTCCTCTAAACATAAATAACGTAGAACTTTAATGCTAAAAGCCATGCATAATGGCCATGTATCACTAAAGTAAATTTATAGGCTCCAAGGGAATAACATTACTATTAGTCTCAAAACCGTTACCATCACATGCTCCTTCTAACTCTATAGTGTGTACTCATGAAAATCACAAAAAGAGACTAAAGAAGAAAATTTTATCACAACTTTCTTAAACTTTGCTGTTGCGGGTGACTCTGGCATAGAGGAAGAAGGAAAAGGTTTCACTCCCTTAGTCTGAGATGTAGGAATGCTTCATTTGGAGGATGAATAAGCACCAACACTGATACCCTTACCACCTCGACCTCCTCCTCCGTGATGTAGGGGAAGCTATAATAATTAGGGGAATATTAAAACTCTATTGATTCATACGAATGCCATAGAATTAATCTTTTATAACCTATTAATTATGATTAATAATAGGAAACAAGCATCCAAAAATCGTTGATTCTCAAAAGAATACCGAAAATTAAAGAAAATATAAACTTTTATTAAATTTTATCAAAATTGTCTCAAACATACCTAAATATGATGAATAAATATTATTCAAGAAAATAACCCTAAAAGAAAAGGGAAAAAACTTAAATTAAAAATGAACATAAAACTTTAAACCCCATTTTAAGGCCTAAAACAATCGAATTTGGGCCCAAAACTTAGGCCGTTATGGGTAAACCCAAAATTGAACTTGCTAAGAGGGAGGAGTGGAATATTCAAAGGCTCGAGAAGTTCAAACCATAGAAAAGTGGTAGGATCATAATTGGGTTTGTTAGTATTTAAAAGCAATAGAGAAAAAATACAATTTTTTCTACACATAACTATAGCCTTAGGCTCCACCTTGGGGGCCTTCATATTTACTCCCTCTTTCATAAGCTTGTTTTGGAAATGGTTATGAGAATGGTAGGAAAGTTAGGGATAGGGCATGTTTCAGTTGATAAGTATACATCCCACATTTTTCCAAACATAAATAACATAAAACTTTGATGCTAAAAGCCATGCATACTGGCCATGTATCACTAAGGCAAATTATAGGCTCTAAGGGAATACCATTACTATTAGTCTCAATAACACTACCATCTCTTTCTCACTTTAACTCTATAGAGTATACCTATGAAAATCATAATAAGAGACCAAAGAAGGACGTACTACCATAACTTTATTAGGCCTTCCGGTTGCGGGTGACTCTCGCACAGAGGAAGAAGGAGATGGTTTCAATCCCTCAATCTTAGATTTAGGAATGCTCCTTTTGGAGGATGAAGAAGCACTTGCACTGATGCCCCTCCCCCCTCGACCTCCTCCTCCGTGACATAGCAGAAGCTATAATAATTAGAGGAATATTAAAACTCTGTTGATTTATACAAATGCTAGAGAATTAATCTTCTATAACTTGTTAAATATGATTAATACCAGGATATAGGCATCCAAAAATTGTTGATTCTCAAAAGAATACTGAAAATTAGTGAAAATATAAACTTCTATTAAATTTTATCAAAACTGTCTCAAACATGCCCAAATATGATGAATAAATATTATTCAAGAAAATAACCTAAAAGAAAAGGAAAAAAAGGCCAAGCGATAAGTAAAAACGAACGTAAAACTTCAAAATCCATTTTAAGGCTTTAAACAGTCGAATTTGAGCCCAAAACATAGGCCGTTAGTAAACCCAAAATTGAACTTGTTGATAGGTAGGAGAGGAATATTCAAAAGACTTAGGAAGTTCAAAGTATAAAAAAGTAGTACGATCATAAACTTCAAAATTCGTATTGTTAGTATCTGAAAATAATTCAAAAAAAATACAAATTTTAGTCCCTCTTTCATAAGCTCATTTTGGAAGAGGGACTACGAGAATGGGTAGGGAAGTTAGGGATGAGGGCCTATTTCAATTGATAAGTATACATGTATGATTCCCGCCTTCCTCCAAACATAAATAACGTTGAATTTTAATGCTAAAAGCCATGCATAATGGCCATGTATCACAAAGGCAAATTATAGGCTCTAAGGAAATAACATTACTATTAGTCTCAATAACACCACCATCTTTACCTCCCTCCAACTCTATAGAGTATACCCATGAAAATCACAGTAAGAGACCAAAGAAGAAACTAGCACTACAACTTTCTTAGGCTCTACTGTTGTGGGTGACTTTGACATAGAGGAAGAAGGAGATGGTTTCACTCCCTCTTTCTTAGATGCAGGAATGCTTCATTTACAGGATGAAGAAGCACCTACATTGACACCGTTGCCACTTTGTCCATCTCCTCTATAATGTAATGGAAGCTATAACAATTAGGGAAAATATTAAAACTATGTTGATGGAAAAGAATGCCAAAGAAGTAATCTTCTATAACCTATTAATTATGATTAATACTAGGAAATAGGCATCCAAAAATCATTAATTCTCAAAAGAATACTAAAAATTGGGGAAAATAGAAAATCCTATTAGATTTCATCAAAACTGTCTTAAACATCCCCAAATATGATGAATAAATACTGTTCAAGAAAATAACCCTAAAAGGGTTAAAATACCAAATGATAAGAAAAAATGAACACAAAACTTTAAAGCCTATTTTAAGGCCTTAAACAATCGAATTTAGGCCCAAAACTTAGGCCGTTATAGGTAAACCCAAAATTGAACTTGTTGAGAGGCAGAAGAGGAATATTCAAAAGGCTCGAGAAGTTTAAACCAGGAAAAAGTAGTTAGATCATAATTGGATTTGTTAGCATCTAAAAGCAATTGAGAAAAAATACAAAATTTTTCACACATTACTCCAGCCTTAGGTTCCACCTTGCAGCCTTCATATTTAGTCCCTCTATCTTAAGATTAGAAAATCCTATTAAATTTCATCAAAACTATCTGAGACATCCCTAAATATGATGAATAAATACTGTTAAAGAAAAATAACCCTAAAAGAAAAGGGCAAAAAAACCAAATGATAAGAAAAAATGAACAAAAAACTTTAAAGCCTATTTTAAGGCCTTAAACAGTTGAATTTAGGTCCAAAACTTGGACCATTATGGGTAAACTGAGAAATGAACTTATTGAGAGGTAGGAAAGGAATATTCAAAAGGCTTGGGAAGTTCAAACCATAAAAAAGTAGTTGGATCATAATTGGGTTTGTTAGTATCTAAAAGCAATTGAGAAAAAATATAAATTTTTTCCACACATAACTACAGCCTTAGGCTCCAACTTGGGGGCCTTCATATTTAGTCCCTCTTTCATAAGCTATTTTTGGAAATAGTTAGGAGAATGCATAGGGAAGTTAGGGATAGGGCATGTTTCAGTTGATAAGTATACATGCATGATTCCTACGTTGCTCCAAACATAAATAATGTAGAACTTTGATGTTAAAAGCCATGCATAATGGCCATGTATCTGTAAGGTAAATTATAGGCTCCAAGGAAATACCATTACTATTAGTCTCAATGACACTGCCAGTTTTTGCTCCTTTTAACTTTATGGAGTGTACCCATGAAAATGATAATAAGAGACTAATGAAGGAAGTACCACCGCAACTTTCTTAAGCTCTGCTGTTGCAGGTGACGCTGACACCCCTGCCACCTCGACCTCCTCCTCTGTGATGTAGTGGAAGCTATAACAATTAGGGGAAATATTAAAACTGTATTGATTCACAAGAATTTTGGAGAATTAATCTTCTATAACCTATTGATTATGATTAATACCAACAAATAGGGATAAAAAAATCATTTATTCTTAAAAGAATACTGAAAAATAGGGAAAAATAGAAAATTATATTAAATTTCATCAAAACTGTCTTAAACATCTCCAAATGATAAATAAAAATGAACACACAACTTTAAAGCCCATTTTTAGGCCTTAAACAGTCGAATTTGAGCCCAAAACATGTGTCGTTATGGGTAAACCCAAAATTGAACTTGTCGAGAGGTAGGAAAGGAATATTCAAAAGGCTCGGGAAGTTCAAACCATAAAAAAGTAGTATGATCATAAACTTTAAAATTCATTTTATTAGTATTTGAAAGCAATTGAGAAAAAATAAAATTTTTTCCAGACACAACTACAGCCTTGGGCTCCACCTTAAGGGCTTTTGTATTTGGTCCCGCTTTTATAAGCTCATTTTGGAAATAGTTAGAAGAAGAGGTAGGGAAGTTAGGGATGAGGGCCTATTTCAATTGACAAGTATATAAGCATGTTTCCCACTGTCCTCCAAACATAAATAATGTTGAACTTTAATGCTAAAAGCCATGCATAATGGCCATGTATCACTAAGGCAAATTATAGGCTTCAAGGGAATAGCATTACTATTAGTCTTAATAGCACTACCATCTCTTGCTCCATCTAACTCTATAGAGTATACCCATGAAAATCACAATAAGAGACGAAATAAGGAAGTACTACCGTAACTTTCTTAGCTTTACTGTTGCAGGTGACTCTAACATAGAGGAAGAAGGAGGTGGTTTCACTCCCTTAGTCTTTGATGTAGGAATGCTTCATTTGCAGGATGAAGAAGCACCTGCGTTGACAGCCTCGCCACCTTGACCACCTCTTCCGTGATGTAGCGGAAGCTATAACAATTAATGGAAATATTAAAACTCTGTTATTGACCATTTGCATGATCAAACTCCTAATTTTGATCTTTGACAAACAATTTAAGTTACTAATGATTTCATTTAAGTGTGTAGGAACTTAATTTAAATTATTCAAAGCTTGGAGATATGAAATACTCTTTAAAAAATGAATAATTACATATGTTTAATAAAGTACAATATCCCTAACATATACTGAAAATATCTGAAGCATTATAATGTCAAAAGGGCACATCTTTGAGTTTACAGGGGTCTCCTCACAAGCGGGTCACGAGCAATACTTCTAAAAAGCCTGTTTCGAGCCTCTTCCTGTGAGCAAGTTTGAGCCACTCACGAGCAATGCTCATGATCATGAGCCGCTCGTGAGGACAATCTAGACTTCTCACAATAGGTAATTCAAGCTTATTTTCAAATATAATGGTCACTAAAGCGAGACCCTTATGAGCCAAGAGCTACTCCTCACGATCGTGAGTGGTGTTCTGATAGTAATAAGTCAATTTAAATCTTTACATGTTTAGAGATGTTGGAGACACAATTATTGGCTTAAATCAGCCATAATTTTGAGTTATTTGTCTATATAAACAACTCCTAGATCTCAATCGATGTTAAGACACTTGATTATTAAAATTCTCTCTTAAGCATTCAATTAAGCTCTCAATTTCTCTTTTAAACAATTTTTATATTTGCATAACTCTTGTGAGAGTTGGTGAGTGTTAGAATAGATATTCTTATTCTTCTATTTTCTGGGATTAGAAAATGAAAAGTGATATTTTATTCTAAAGGATATGGTTTAAGTTTTTAGCCATCAAAACACTTGGGAATTGGTTGTAGAGTTAGCCTAGAAACTCTTATTTGTAAGGTTATAAGAGTGAGCCTTAAACTCTTATATAATCTCAATCTTGTTAATAAGATTGCTGGTAATTGAAAATCCTAGCTTAGGGATAAGTTAGGTGGAGACGTAAGATTGTTGTTGAATCCAAACTCCTTAAATCCTTGTGTTCATTATTCTTCCTCTTTAATTTCTTTCAATTCTTGTTTTATTTCTTAAATTTGTTTTTAATTCCTAAAACCCTTTGATTGCCTTATTCACCTCCCCTCTAAGGCATTTTCATTTATTGATTCATAAGAATGCTAGAGAATTAATCTTCTACAACCTCTTGATTATGATTAATACCATGAAATAGGCATCCAAAAATCATTGATTCTCAAAAGAATACTGAAAACGAGGGAAAATAAAAAAATCTAATTAAATTTCATCTAAACTATCTTAAACATCCCCAAATATGACGAATAAATACTATTCAAGAAAATAACCCTAAAAGAAAAGGGCAAAAAGGCCAAATGATAAGTAAAAATGAATAGAAAACTTTAAAGCCTATTTTAAGGCTTTAAACAGTCGAATTTGGGCCTAAAACTTGGGTTGTTATGAGTAAACCCAAAATTGAACTTGTTAAAAGGTAGAAGAGGAATATTCAAAAGTCTCAGGAAGTTTAAACCATAAAAGGCAAAAGGATCATAACTGGTATCTAAAGCAATTGAGAAAAAATACAAATTTTTCCACATAAAACTACAGCCTTAGGCTCCACCTTGGTGGCTTTCATATTTGATCCCTCTTTCATAAGCTTGTTTTGGAAACAGTTAGAAGAATGGGTATGGAAGTTAAGGATGAGGGCTTGTTTCAGTTAATAAGTATATATGCACGATTCCTATCTTCCTCTAAACAAAAATAACGTAGAACTTCCATGCTTAATGACCACCTATCACTAAGGCAAATTATAGGCTCTAAGGGAATAACATTACTATTAGTCTCAATAACACTACCATCTCTTGCTCCCTTTAACTCTATAGAGTATACCCATGAAAATCACAATAAAAGACCAAAAAAGGAAGTACTACCGCAACTTTCTAAGGCTCTGCTGTTGTAGGTGACTCTGGCATAAAGGAAGAAGGAGATGGTTTCACTCCCTCAATCTTAGATGTAGGAATGATTCATTTGGAGGATGAAGAAGCACATGCGTTGACACCCCTGCCACCTCGACTTCCTCCTCCGTGACGTAGCAGAATATATAATAATTAGGGGAAATTTTAAAACTCAGTTAATTCATAAGAATTTCAGAGATTTAATCTTCTATAACCTATTGATTATGATTAATACCAGCAAATACGGATCAAAAAATTGTTTATTCTCAATAGAATACTGATAATTGGGGAAAAATAGAAAATTATATTAAATTCATCAAAACCGTCTTGAACATCCCCAAATATGATGAATAAATATTGTTCAAGAAAATAACCCTAAAAGAAAATGAAAAAAGGCCAACCAATAAGTAAAAATGAACACAAAACTTTAAAACCCATTTTGAGCCCTTAAAGAGTCGAATTTAGGCCCAAAATATGGGCCATTATAGGTAAACCCAAAATTGAACTTGTTGATAGATAGGAGAAGAATATTTGTAAACACCCAATTTCTGGATGATTTAAGTTTGAACGTGACAGAGGACCCAATAATGAAAATTGACTGTGAAATTAGATTTATTGAATCTGATTTATTAGTTTTGAACTAAATTATAAATTACTTTTAGGACATATTTTTAAAGTTATTTATTTATTTATTTTTAAAATTTCTTTTTAAAAGAATTCAGAAGAAATCAAAAATTAAAAAAATTAAAAAGGAGAAAAAAAAAAGTTTTAAAAAAAAAGAAATAAAAGAAATAAAAAAAGAAAAAGAAGAGGAACGGGCCATTCGACCCATTCAATTTGCAATGTGCAAATAGCCAACTTTTGGCCAAAAGGAAATAAAAATTGTGATTTGGCCAATCAGTGGCCAAATTGGCCACGTTTTTAATAAAAAAAATGAATTTTTGTTTTGATTGGAAAACTACATTTCTGATCAAAATTATTAATTAATTAATTTATTATTTTTTTATTTTATCTTATTTTACTTTTTATTTAATTTTGAATTGGTTGTTTTTGATAAATACTTTTC
>CATIWM010259201.1:0-13881 GCA_949671775.1 Mallotus repandus
GTTAGCACAACTATGTACAATTTTTTCCATTCATCCACTTGGATAACAAGTAAGCAGAGAATACTCACTTAATCAAAAGAGCAAATTTAGGCATAATCATGTGCATTTGTAAGAATTATTATGAGATATTTCTAAATAATAGAGAAATAACGAAAGATGCATGATTGCATCATTGGACCATGAAATGGAGGCTTTAGCTTGGAAATGTGAACTTTCACGTTATTGAATGTATTTTGATGCAGAAATGACAATTTATTATAAGCAAAAATAAAGTAGAGATTATTCAATCAGTATACAAATTGCCAGTCTCACCACACAATCATAACAATTTCTTAACTGCTGGCGGCAATAAAAGTAAAATGGAAAATAGTGAAATAAACTTGCAAAAATGATTATTTAGTCCCCATATTCGACTGAGCTTATTTTTGGGTTTTTTGAAGCTTTAGCTTCACAAGATTTTCAAGCTGTCATTGTCAAGAGGTTGAAAATGACGTGTAGAATGTAAATTTGTATACCTTTGAAGCGTGCTTTGACAAAGATGTGGGTGAGTTTGGTTCAAGTTGGTCTAAAAAATTCTATGAAAATGTAGTAGGTGAGCTAAAAGTGTGTGAATTAGGACTCCTGAGTCTTCAATTCCATAATGTTTCAGTGTGTTCGTTTGCTTTTTGGCTTTTGCTCCCCTTAAATGGGAGATAGAGACCCCTATTTATAGGGAAAATTAGTGAAAATACGCGTGATCACACATCCCAAGGTGTGTGTGTGCGTGGTTTTACGTGTGTGCATGCGTATCGAGCACGTGATCACGTGTTGGGGAAGTGTGATCACGCGCAATTAACGCATTGATTTCGGGGCACGCAGGCGCTATTCCGAGGTTATTTTAAAGGGTTTTTAAACCTCTCGGATGCATTTTCGACGTTCGTTTTGTCAAAATCGGCTTCCATTTTCACGAGTGAGCAAAGTGTGTTCGGGTGTAGTCATGCATTATAAATTTGCTCACACGCTACTTCTCGCGGGATTACACGCACTATTCCGGAGTCACTTCCGAAGGTTTTCAGGGCTTTCGGGCGTGTTTTTAACTTTTTTTTTTCCTTAAAAATTAACTTCCAATTTTTATGAAGTTGAACTCCGGTCTTACGAGATGAACACCGGTCTGACGAGTTGCACATTTTGAGTGACGGTTGCTCGAAATGAGCTACTTATCATTCTGATAATTCATAATTCATAAAATCGGGGTACAACTTAATGATTTGGTAGCTGATTTTTGCTCAGTTTAGGTTTTTCAGACTCACGACACGCTTCAGAGGTGGTACGAATAAACAGACACTTGTCATATTCGAAGGAATATTTTCATCATTGGACCTTTTTGGGGACAGTCAAAACTCGATGTATGATAGTTGCCCTCTACTTCACGTGTGTTGAATAGTCTTCTAGTACTGATGTCAATACACGTGAAGCAATGCAGAGATGCAAAAATAATTTAATGAAGAGGTACTTACCTGATGGTATGTCGTTTAGTCTTTTGACGTCAGGCCCATCGTTGTTGATGTTGCTTCGTTTGGTTGGAGGAGTCACCGCTTGTTTCTGTGTGCTTTTGCAATCTTCTCAGGTAAGGCGAGATGATGCTTTTGTAAACTTCCTTGGTGACAAGCAAATGGAAATGCTGCTATAACCTACTGAGGTGTCAAGTAGATGCTATTATAACTTATTGATATATCAAGCAAGTGAAAATGCTACCATAACCTATTAAGGTGTCAAGTATATGCTATTATATCCTATTGAGGTGTCAAGCAAATGAAGATGCTGCTATAACCTACTGAGGTGTCAAGTAGATGCTATTATAACTTATTGACGTGTCAAGCAAGTGAAAATGCTACCATAACCTATTAAGGTGTCAAGCATATGTTATTATATCCTATTGAGGTGTCAAGCAAATGAAGATGCTGCTATAACCTACTGAGGTGTCAAGTAAGTGCTACTATAGCCTATTGAGGTGTCAAGCAGATACTATTATATCTTGTTGAGGTGTCAAGCAAGTGCTACTATAACCTATTGAGGTGTCAAGCAGATGCTACTATATCTTGTTGAGGTGTCAAGTAAATGAAGATGCTACTATAACCTACTGAGGTGTCAAGCATATGCTACTATAACCTATTGAGGTGTCAAGTAGATGCTACTATAACCTACTGAGGTGTCAAGCAGATGAAGATGCTACTATAACCTACTGAGGTGTCAAGCAAGTGAAGATGTTAATGCTACTATAACCTACTGAGGTGTCAAGCAGATGGAAATGCTATTATAACCTACTGAGGTGTCAAGCAAGTGTTACTATAACCGATTGAGGTGTCAAGTAGATGGAAATGCTACTAAGCTGATGAAAATGCTACTAAGCAGATGAAAATGCTTCTAAGCAGATGAATGCTACTAAGTAGATGAGAATGCTACTAAGCAAATAAAAATGCTTTTGAGCAAATAAAAATGCTACTAAGCAATGAAAGATGCTACTAAGCATTGAAAATGCTTCTAAGCAGAGTAATGATGCAACGATAATGTCATCATTTGTCACGTACTGGATGTGATTCTTGTGATGTGATGATGTGATCATTGCAAATATGATGCATTTATGTCATGTTTGCTCTATTTTTACGAATGATGATATGACTTTTTGAGACAGTGATGTTAATGCTATAGTTTAGCTCTCGCTGTAGTTTAGCTCTCGCTGTAGTTTAGCTCTTGCTGTAGTTTAGCTTTTGCTGTAGTTTAGCTTTTGCTGTAGTTTAGCTCTTGCTGTTGTTTAGCTCTTGTTGCAGTTTAGCTCTTGTTGCAGTTTAGCTCTTACTGTAGTTATTTTTATGCTGCTCTGATTTTGGTTTTGTTCATACAAAAATGATGAAAAGAGACATTTTACTAATTAATGAGTGCTTTGAAAGATTTACCTTTCAGTCGCAGGCTCATGGGCCTATTATTCAACTGCCTGGTAGCTTTAATAAGGTTAGCTTGTACTATTAGGGTCTTTTACCATATGTGAAGGATATGGTGCTGGGAAAGGCTTTGATGGCGTCATTTTTGCCCTCACTTATAGTTCTTATATGTCAAGCTAGGTTGCGATGTGTGCTCTTATTGAGCGGTGGATGGACACTACCCACACATTTCATTTGTCTTTTGGAGAGATGACCATTACCCCGTTAGATTTCGCTGCCATTACTGGGTTGAGTTTCTTTAGAGAGTCTATCCCTTTGCGTAACGAGGCATATAGCTCTGTAGTGGTGAGGAATGTGTGGTTGAAGGATTTGTTTGGGGTCACTCTTTTGTGAAGTCTGGTTGTTCTTTTTTGAACTAGTATATAGGACTGGTGGATAAGGTTAGGTTAAGACATGATGTTGGTAATGTTAGTTTGGAGCTGCTAGCTCAGTGCTTCCTATTTTATCTTTTTAGTGTTGTCATTTTTCCGAATGTTTCGGGCACTGGTTATCTGCAGTTGTTACCCGTTCTGAGGAATTTGAGAGATTTGCCAAAATACAGTTAGGCTACAACTGCTCTTTTCCATATGTATTCTGGTTTGGATGTTGCTTATAGAGGAGGCTCATGGATATGCAACTGTTTATTCGTGCTAGATGTCCTTATTAATACTCCCCCGTCCTATTGTTGATCATTTATCGGAGAGGGGTTTTCCATATCTCCCGCATTGGATTCAGAAGACTTTTGACTTGATTGAGAACTCTGTGGAGGCGAGAGATTTCCTAAGTAGATTGGCCTAGAGCCAGGTATGACGACTTTTGATCTCAGATTTCTGATTCTTTCATAATCTTTTGCTTATACTAATTCTTGGACAGATTTGTGCCCACTGGTGGTTGGAGAGAGAAGACTGGTCGGCTGAGATGGCATCGGCTTGGTGCTTGACATAAAGGAGAGTCTTATTAGCGGGGATTATGGATAAGGTATGGTACTTGGGTGAGCGAGTCCATCATTAGTGGGATTGGCCGTATATGAGGAGAGTCCCTGTTGCTCCCTCTAGTGATATGTTCTGGGGTTAAGAGCTCATTGGAGAGGAGCTTGCTAGTGCTGAGAGAGGATATCCTTATGAGGATCTTTTAGAGGGCGCGCACTTCTCTTATATGTGTATATTGCTCCCCCAATTGATTGATGTCGTAGTGAGTGTTTATGTCCCTCTAGTTCCACCTCCTCAGACGGATCCTACACCACCTTCGGGTTTGGGAGGTGGGACTTCGCAATCATCTCAGGGCCGTTCTGCTTCCAAGGTAGCATCTTCTGATCCAGTATGCTTCTCAGCTTTTTCCTTTTCCTGTTTATGTACAAAATGTAACAAGTTTTGTTAGTGGTAAATTATAAACGAAATGGGTTATGATAAATTTTCTGCAGCGTCGAGGATATCATCATAAAAGATTGAGTTCTTCCCGTTTTGATGAGGAGAGTGTCCCTAGGACCGAGGGAACAACTCATGTTAGTGGTGTGGCATCTAGCAGTACTGTTCTTAGGGATTTGGTGGGTGCAGTGCCTCCTATATTGTATGGGTTGTCGATCATAGGAGCTGGGATGCGCTTTCCTTTACCTAGGGCTGGCACACCCTTGTCGGATGTAGCACCTATAGACACCACTCATGTCAGTCTTTTGACTTTGTGGGGTTTTCCTTTTCTTTATTTTGCTAATTATCTGACTTCTCTGCTTTGTAGGTGCATGTTTCTACTGCTCAGTCTTGGTATACTGTTGTGATTAGCGTGCAGGATTATTTTATGAAGTTCAATGGCGCACAAAGCGTACATCCTCCTTTTATTGACTGCTTATTGTACCTATTTTATGCAAATATGTGTGCCTTTATAAATGCATGAATATAATTTATGATGCTTATTTAATGCAGAATTAACACATCCTTGCTAGCCATGAGTGGGAGAGAGAGTGAGCATCTTGGAGTGAGCGCATCCAGCAGCTGGAGTGAGAGTTGGGCGGTCTTTGCATGGACCGAGGTGATGAGACGCATGGTCCAGATGGTAGAGATGCTTGAGTGAATTTAGCTTTTGCTTATTATGGCAACCATGGCGGACGCAGTTGTTTGGGAGGTTAGGTATAGGTTTTTGGCTATGGTCATTTTGTTGTTGTATCATTTTCCCGAGAGTATAGACTCTGGGTATTGTCTCTGGGCATCTATCCCCTATGTTGTACCTTTTTATTGGTGTCTTTGTATTTAACTAACTTGTGTCTTCTGTAATATTTGTGTCTGTTTGATGACTTTCATTTCGTCTGCCTTTTTTATTTTATGTTTCCTTCTTTTGCATAGGGCGTCTCTTTTTAAAGCTCTTCGCGCCTATTTGGGTATATTTTTATTTCCCTCTTTTGCCTAGGGTGTCTCTTTTCAGAGCTCTTCGCGCGTAGCTGGGCTTTTTTTTAGGCATTAATGATAACGACTTGTGATTTTTGGAGAAGAAGTGAAGAAACAGATGAGAACTGTAAATATGTAATGAAGAAATGCAAATTCTACTTAACGTGTTCAATGAATTCAAATGATAATGATGTATTGCATTTTCTCAAATGTACTTACATAATTTGATAAGCATTCACATATTTATTGAAAATATTTAAGAAAAGGACAGTTACATTCTTGCATATTTCGATTTGACAATACCCCTGTCCTTAGTTATCATTTTTAGGTTTTCTAACTAAGTATTTTCTCTCGATTTCCCTAACTTTTGCCTAGGCCGCCCTTTCGGGTTTTTGACCTTGCGTGAAATTCCTTAATTTTTGCCTGAGCAGCCTTTTTTCAGTTTTCAACTTAGCAGGATTTTTTTTTATATTTGCCTTAGACATAGTATTTCTTCAAGCGATCTATGTTTGTAGGTTCAGAGAATTCATTCCCTTCTGAATCCATCAGTTTGGCCACTCCACTTAATAGAACAACTTTGACCAGATATGGGCCTTCCTAGTTTGGCCTGAACTTCCCCCTTGGGTCCGAGAGATATTGTTTAGCTTGCTTCAGTACCCAATCACCTACTTTTATGCTTTTGGGTTTTACTTTCTTATTGAAAGCCCTATCCAATCGAGCTTGATACAGTTGCGTATGGTATAACGCTTTGAGTCTTTGACTATCCAGAGTAGTTAGGTTGTCATGCCTTTGCTGAGCCCATTGTGCTTTAGGTAGCTCCGATTCGATTGCTATTCATAATGATTTGATCTCCACCTCTACTGGAAGTGTCGCTTCAGATCCGTATACTAGTGAAAAAGAAGTGGCCCCTGCTGAGGTTCTAACAGGTTTTTGATATCCCCATAAAGCATATGGCAGCTTGTCTAACCAATCTTGATACATCAGAGTCATTTTTTATAAGATCTTTTTGATGTTTTGTTTGCAGCCTCGACCGCTCCATTTGCCTGCCGGTGGTAAAGTGAGGATTTGTGATGCTCCACCTTATAGCTCCCTAGCAATTCTCTCACTTCCCCTTGAAATTGAACACCATTGTCTGAGGCTATCTGGTGGGGAATTTCGTATCAACAGAATAAATTTTTCTTAATAGACTTTGTTACTTGTTTTACCCCCAGTTTTGCATATGATTTTGCTTCAACCCACTTTATGAAGTAGTCGACTACCACTAGGATGAATTTGTGCCCGTTTGAGGCCGTTGCGTGTATTTCCCCAATTATGTCTAACCCCCATGTTGAGAAGGCCCATAGAGAAGAGATGGAGTGTAGCTTTGTTGGGGGAAGATGGCTCCCTATGAATTTGGCATTTATGGCACTTTCTTACGAATTTGATATAATCTTCCATCATCGTCATCCAGAAGAACCCTTGTCTCATCAACTTTTTAGCTAAGATGGCTCCATTCATGTGTGGACCATAGAACCCTCGTGTACTTCTTCCATTGCCCTTGTAGTTTCTGTCTCACTCGGATATCTAAGTTGTATCCCATCTGAAGTCCTTATGTACAATATGCCTTGGTGTGATGTGAACTTTGATGCCAATTGTCGGATAACTGCTTTATCTTTTTTAGTTGCCTTCTTAGGATAAATCCTTTTTGTGAGGTATTTTTGGATATCATAGAACCAGAGTTTGTCGTCTGCTTTCATTTCTGCTACTCTGAGGCATTTGTGACTGGGTTGCTCTTATTTGAGTAGGATTAGAGGCTTCATGGGCATTTTAGCTGGTCCTCCCCATATCGATGCTAGGGAAGTGAGTGCGTCTACCATTTGGTTATGGTTTCTAGGAAGATGGATGAATTTGCATTTATGAAAGGATAAGGTGAGTTGTTGCAGGTGGCTCAAGTATGGCCTCAGATGTTGTTCTTTCAGTTCCCATTCTTCTGTTGTCTGATTGATTACCACCATGGAATCCCCAAATATTTCAACTTTTGTCACTCCTAGAGCTATCAAAGCTTCCATGCCAAGTGCACATGCTTCATATTCTGCCTCATTGTTCGTAACCCTAAACACTAGCTTTTTGGCGAATGGTACCACTTCTCCTTCTGGTGTTAGGAGTATAATTTTGACTCCTGCTCCAAATTAACTGACCGCCCCGTCAAAGTACATGTACTATCCTTGCACCTCGATAGCCGTACTGAGGTTATCCGGGAAGTCTAGTTGAACTTCTTCCGAATTTAGGATCGGGTTGAGGGCTAAGAATTCAGCAACTACTCTTCCTTTTATTTTCTTTTTAGTCAAATATTGCACATCGAATTCTATCAGTAAGACGAGCCACTTGGCAAGTTTTCCTACTAGGGAAGGAGCTTTGTAGAGATGCTTCATAGGATCCATTTTGGATATAGCTTGGATCTTGTAAGATTGGAAATAGTGTATGATCTTCTTCATTGCCCATAACATTGCTAGGCATATCTGTTTGACTTGATTGTACTTTTCTTCATAAGGTAACATTTTTTTACTTAAGTAGTATATACTACATGTTCTGCTTCCCTTCTCCCTCTTGGGCTAGCATTGCACCGATTGCATTCCCTTCAATGGCTAAGTACAGGGTTAATGGCAACCTTGACTTGGGTGGTTTCAAAATCAGTGGATTGGCCAGGTAGTTTTTGATTTTGTCGAATGCCGACTGACATTGCTTATTCCATCTGACTGGCTGATCTTTTCTAAGTAGCTTAAAAATGGGCTCACAGACTGCTGTTAGCTTGGCTATGAACCTACTTATGAATTATAGATTCCTTAGAAACCCTCTGATTTCTTTCTCTGTTTTTACACACTTCTTCGAATTGAGCCTAAGATTGTACTTTTTGACCCTTATGAGGAATTTTTTGAGAGCAGTTGGGTGTCCTTCCCTAGTTTTCGACTTAACAATCATGTCATCTACGTAAACTTCTACTTCTTTGTATATCATGTCATGGAAAATGGCTGTTGCCATTCTCTGATAAGTTGCACCCGCATTTTTCAGGTCGAAGGGCATTACCCTGTAGCAGTAGGTACCTCATTTTATTATGAAAGACGTCTTTGCTTTATCAATGATGGCCTTTAAAATTTGATTGTATCCATAGAATCCATCCATGAAGGAATACATTGCACAAGTGGCAGCATTGTCTATTAACACGTCTATGTGAGGTAAAGGGAAGTCATCCTTCGAGCATGCTTTGTTTAAGTCCCTATAGTCAACACAAATTTTGACCCTTCCGTCTTTCTTTGGTACTGGCACAATATTTGCTAACAATTCTGGATAGTCTACTACCTTTAAGAACTTGGCTTTGATCTATTTCTCAATGTCTTCTTTTACCAACTGGGCCTATTCTGGTATGAGTCTTCTCAACTTTTGCTTTACTGGTTCACACCCTTTTTTGGTGGGAATGTAGTGTTGAGCGATGTCCCTGTCGATGCCGGGCATGTCTTTATATATCCAGGCAAATACTTTTGAATATTTTATTAATATTTTTTCAATTTCTCTCCTCTCTTCAGGGGTAATGTCTTTCGAAATATGCAAAATGCGTGGTTCATTTTCTGTGCCAATGTTAAATGGTTTAGTGCATATGGAATGAATGTCGAATATGCAAGTATTTTGATCAATGCAATGCACACTACCATCAGAAAAGACATAAAAAAAGTAAGCAAAATATGATTTCATTGCATCATCAGTTTCAAATAAAGAAAATAAAAGTAGGCTAATATTCTCTGTATCAGTTATCTAACAAACTGTTCTATCTATGAATTACCCACTGCTTGTAAGTCTTGTCAGTGGTATTGTCCCAGCCATTCGTGGTAAAGTGATGAATGATTCTTCTTCACCATATTATCCTGAAGTGTTCAATGAATCTTTGAGATATTTTACCACCTGAAAAATCTACAGGCCGGGATAGCGTATACTATTTCACTCAATACTGTCTTGTCACCAGTGCCGGATAATAGTGGGTGTATGATCTGAATCTTGAGATTGTTACATAATTCACATATATGCATAAGGTCACACGTTCCAGCCTCCACCAGGGACACCTCCAGGTTATCTGCCCTTCTAGAGTATTTTTCATACATTCCACCCATTCTTCGATCGAGATGTGTGCTGAGCGGCCACTGATGTCCTTGATGTGCCTTTCTTGGTTGATATTTCATCCAGTTACCAGTGAGTTTTTCCAGGAGGCTTAGCTTTTCTTATAACCAGATCTGAAGTAGCAAAAGGCTTCCAGTAAAATTTGAATGCTTTCTGGTTCTGCAATCGTCGAAGCTTTGAATGATTTAAGCCCAGATTAGTGGGAAATGAGTCATTCCACATTCTATGCCCTCGATCACTTGGAGTATCTTATAATCTCCCAACCCATCACGTGACACTATGAAGTATTGGGTGAAGAGATAACAAGTAAGGAGTTATGTCAACGGTAAGCTTCCGACCTTCTTGACAATACAGGCACCCAAGAGTTGTATAGGAATCAATCATTTGTCTGTAGTAACCAGTTCATCAAGCTTTTATTGGTCAAGTCAAATAGAGTTGATCCGAGTCTGGGATATTTGATATCTTGATCGATGAAGACTGCTTCTTCAATTTTTGTAGGGATATGTCCTGCTATGGCACTAAATGCCTCATATAATGGGCATAGTTCTATAGTGTTGAATCGGAATACATGCTCATATGGGTCCCAAAGTGATATTCCTGCATGTAGGAGGTCATGATTGAGGCGTACATGTGGGAAATTTTTTATGTACAACATTCCATATGATTGTAGGCTTTTCCAATCGGCTTTGTCAAGATTATGGAGGAAATGTCTAGTGAGACTTGTTTGGGCTTGAAGGTTCTCAACCATGATGCCATCTTCGAGCAAACCTTGAATTGTTGCTCTCATTCTCCCATAATTCTGTTAGGAAGACTTAGCCTCATGATCACTCATATTGAGATGTTGTTTACTGCACAATAGTGAGATAGAATGAATAATGCACGCATGGAATGTTCCTACAAAAGAATACGATTAGTATGTATGCATGACATGCTCGTGCATAGTCTTATTATGATAGATGCAAATGGCTGCAAAAAGTGTTGTTAGTATATGTTGCCGATATGTATGTCATGTATGCACGATTATATAAGAGATTGTTAGCTTTTCCTGCACTAGGAACAAACCATTCATAAGCAAGCTCTCGCTTCCAACCTTATCGCTACACGGGGTTATTAAATCTCTTTCCTAGGTGGATTTTGACTTGATAGTCAACAGGGGACTATGGTTCCGCTCTTGGACTAGGTTGTTTTGATTTATATTGATTAGAATTAGAAGGTAAACTAAGAAATAATGCTTAAATGCACTCGAGATAATCATAAAATTTTAATGTGGGGACCGGTCATTGAGTCACAAATGGTGTCTATAGTCCATACATGCCCGTGTGCACATGGCTATAGCTAATAAAAGGGGTCCAATTTTGCATCCCCGCATCAATATTTGATATGTTTACTAAGAGACATGAAAGTATTGTTCGATAGTTTACGATGTGATCCTTTCAACAAAAATGTCTACAATCTAGTTGAATTCCTGACCCATCTATTTGATCTAATAAAGACAAATGGACGACGCTCGTAAGTTTCGTCATAGAGAGATGTCACTATTTGCCAGTTCTCACATGCTATTCATACTGAAGTGGATAATTCTTATCATTTCTTGCACATCAGGCTTATGCAAGGTAAACAAAGATCACACAGTCTAAGTGTGAGCAGTCTATGAGAACAGACATAATGACGTCAATTAGTGATAGAAACTAAAAGCGTCATAGCACTTGTAAATGTTAGGTCAAACGGACAGCATCAGGGCTACTATGCAAAGCGTGGTGGGATTTTAGTGGAGATTTCTACTGGTTTATTTACATGAGTTGAGTAGAGGGTAAAAGGCTAAGGGCTTCTTTAGCGTGAATGCCCCCCCCCCCCCCTCCCCCCCAATGACTAGGGTTACAGACTCCGGTCAGTGAGTCTAGCATTCTTTTGATAACTCGGGTCGTCCCCTTAAGGACTTGGGTCACAAACTCTGGTCAGATGAGTCTGGCAAAACCACGAGTAAAGGCAAAAGGTGACAAATCTAAATCGGTCACCCTATGACTCGTATGGAATCATAGTGGATCACTTTTTGTCATTGTCAGCTGGCCAACAATGCACATGTGATTATGTAGTGATGAAAGGCTCTATATGGTTGAGTATTAAGTGAGAAATTGTCATTTTTGAAGCCATCTCTCTAGCCAAAGTCCCCAGTGGAGTCGCCACTGTGAGCGGCCTACTCTTTTGAATGATGAGGCAATTTTATGATTTTCGACGACAACTTTACCGAATGGGACATCCGTTCCATTTATGGGACAAGGAAAATGGTTAGTCTCAGGGGGATACGAGACGCTTTGTGTTTATAGAGTCGCCACCTGATTTTCAAAAAATCAGGAAAAGGTGAAAGGGACGGCATCGGGTCACTTTACGAGTATCGTTCCCAGCAGAGATTCTAAGTTCGGGAGATCACATATACTTTTTAACTATTTTTCATTATAATACTCAATACATGGCTACCGTAGCACCTTAGTTTTGGTAATGACAGTAGATATATGCACATTCATACAAGCACATTGATAATAATGGAAAGTAAAGGAGAATAAGTATGATTATTTACAGAGCTTTCCTAGTAAACTCATTTGAAAAGGAAAAAAATATTGTGAAAACATAAATATAATCCTAATATAAAAAAATGCCTGCAAAACAAAGGTTAGCACAACTATGTGTGATTCTGTCTATTCATCCGCTCGGATAACAAGTAAGCAGAGAATACTCACTTAATCAAAAGAGCAAATAGAGGTATAATCATGTTCATTTGTAGGAATTATTATGAGATATTTCTAAATAATAGAGAAATAACGAAAGATACATGATTGCATCATTGGACCATGAAATGGAGGCTCTAGCTCGAAAATGTGAACTTTCACATTATTGAATGCATTTTGATGTAAAAATGATAATTTATTATAATTAAAAATAAAGCAGATATTATTCAATCAGCTTGCAAAGTGCCAGTCTCACTACATAATCACAACAATTTCTCAACTGCTAGCGACAATAAAAGTAAAATGCAAAACAGTGAAATAAACGTGCAAAAATGATTATTTAGTCCTCAGATTCGACTGAGCTTATTTTTGGGTTTTTTGAAGGTTTAACTTTGTGGGATTTTCAAGCTGTCCTTGTCAAGAGGTTGAAAATGACGTGTAGAATGTAAATTTGTATACCTTTAAAGTGTGCTTTGACAAAGATATGGGTAAGTTTGGTTCAAGTTAGTCTAAAAAAATCCTATGAAAAATGTAGTAGGTGAGCTAAGAGTGTGTGAATTAGGACTCATGAGTCTTAAATTAGATAGTTATTCAATGTGTATGTCTGCTTTTTGGCTCTAGCCCCTCTCAAATAGGAGATAAAGACCCCCTATTTATAGGGAAAATTAGTGAAAATACATGTGATCTCGCATCCCAAGGTTTTGTGTGCATGGTTTTATGCGTGTACATGCGAATCAAGGAGCGTGATCACATGTTGGTATGCGTGATCACGTGTTGGGGATGCATGATCACGCGCCCCTGCGCATTGGTCACGCACAGTTAATACATTCATGCAATGATTTTGGGGCGCACGGGTGCTATTCTGAGGTTGCTTTTAAAGGTTTTTGGACCTCTCAGATGCGTTTCCAATGTCCATTTTGTCAAAATCGGCTTCCATTTTCACGTGTGAGCAATGTGTATTCGGGTGTAGTCATACGTTATAAATTTTCTCACGCGCTACTTCTCGGGATTACGCGCACTATTTCAGAGGTTTTCAGGGCTTTCAAATGTGTTTTCAACATCTGTTTTATAAACAATTGGCTTTTGATTTTCACGAATTTGAACTCTGGTCTTACAAGATGAACATCGGTCCAACGAGTTACACGTTTTGAGCGACGGTTGCTCAAAATGAGCTACTTATGATTTCGATTATTAATAATTCATAAAATCAGGGTACGACTTAATGATTCGGTAATTGATTTTTGCTCAGTTCGGGTTTTTCAGACTCACAGCATGCTTTAGAGGTGGTATGAATGAACAGACACTTGTTATATCCGGAGGAATATTTTCATTATTGGACCTTTTTGGGGACAGTCAAAACTTTATGTATGACAGTCCTATAAGAAAAAATTTGTACAATCAAGTCCTAAAACTAATTAAAATATATCACATTAGTCCTACTTTGTCAAACTTGACAAAAATTGATGATGTGTCAGTCATTTTACACTTTGTAAGAACCCAATTTCGGGATAAAAGAATATGGATGCGACATAGAACTCTGATGATGAAAATATTATAAATAGATCTTCAATATTTGAAGTTTGAAATCTCAAAAGGTTTAGATGCATTTTCAAGGGGATTTAATTGGTTTTTAAAGGACTTAATTTGTTAGATTTTATTTCTTTTAGGGGTCTTTTTGTA
>CATIWM010259226.1:0-11982 GCA_949671775.1 Mallotus repandus
GACATAAAAAGATAATTATAATTATTTATATATTTTGGGGTCCATTAAAAAAAAGTTCAAGTGGGAAATCTGTTTTATCTAGGAAAAGACTGGAAGATCATGAAGCTGCTATACAATATGGTAAATTGATTGATGGATGGATAGTGGTGATGAAGTGCCTTTGACCAAATGTATGCATATGGCCGCACAAAGAAACAAAAGAATCAAAACTTTCTATGGACAGTCTCGTGATCATGCGAGCAAAAAGGATGATAGGCAAGCGGCAATGGCTAAAGATCTTTTTTTTTTTTTTTTTTTTCATGGTGGAAACCTTTGCTGCCTTAGCTAAGTGGCCAGGCTCTAGTAAATGTGAGATATAATACAGAAAATTAAGAATGCTTTGGAGTGTAATAACTGTCCTTAAGAAATATTTATCCCTACTAATATTTACTTTAGGGTAATTGGCAAAATTCTTTCAGAATTATCAAAGCAAAAATTAGTATTTAGATAGCAAAAATCTAAATACTTCCAAAAATAAAGAAAGAAAAATTAAATACATTTTATTTTAAAATGAGAAAATAAAAAATTATCTATATTCTGATCAATAACCAGTATTTAATATACTGTAAAGTTACGTTTGAAGAGATATGACTATTAGTTAAATGACCAACAATAACTATTAATTATGAATAAATAATAATAAATAAATATATATATTATTTATTTTGAACCAAAGCTTAAGTGTCCAAGTTCAAGTCCAATCTTTTATATTTAAATAATAGCTTAAATATTTTTTTTTAAATTTTCCTCCAATTAAATTTAAATTATTAGATAAAATATTGTTTATAAATTCTTTTATTTTTCTTCTTTTCTTCAATGTGGGAATAACACTTCATATACACATATCACTAACTAACTAATCTAACACTAATGCTGCTTGCTTCATCGACCAAAGGGACCATGGGATGTCACTTCTTGCACTCCATTAATTTTTTTTTTATTTTTCAAGATTTATGTATGTGAAAACATAATAAATAAATATTTTCATGAAATTATTGATTAACTCATAGAGGATTACAACAAATTAAAGATTCTTTGCATAATTTTATAAGATAATTAAAATTACGACAAATAATTTATCATTATTGTGTGTAACGGCAAGCATAAATAACTCAACTAAGCATTTCCTTCTCTAATTTGATAAATAATTAATTTAATGTATAAATAAATTAAGAATTGGTTAGTTTATCGATTAAAAATTTCTCTACATTTCACTACTTCATATATAAAAATATCAACTATGGTAAGTACGTAGTTTCATTAATTTTTATATAATTACCAAAATTAATTCTTCTCCTAACTTAGCATAAATTTATTGACAAATGTATAATTTCATCCTAAATTTTACATAATTAATTTTTAATATAATTACACCCAAAATTTATATTTTTAATTTTATTTAACTCATATGATACCACTACAAAAAAAAAAAAAAAAAAAAAAAAAAAAAAACTAAAACATAAATGGATATTAGCAATGGATTCAATCTGTCACTAATTGGTGATGGATTAGTGACGGTATCAAAATTATTAGACAAAAATAGATAATTAATGACAGTTTTAGCAATGAATAAGGTAAGCCATCACGAGGTATGAATTTGACACCAAATATTTACTAATCGATTATCTGTCAATAATCGACAATAAATTGTTAGCCATCACAAATTAGTGACAGATATTGATTTTTGTCACTAATCCGTTAGGGCACAAAAACCATCTAAACTTAGCAACGGATTATTAGGGTAAATTCACTGCCTCCCTCCCTCCCTCCTTTGATGGTCTATTTGGCAAAAAAAATAAAAATAAAAACAAAAAAATTCCAACACTCCCCTCACTAGCCTCCAACCGCCATCCACTATCAAGTTTTTTTTTCGATTTAATTTAATTTCTTTTTATGATTTGATTTATTCTCCCTTTTCCCTTGACAGCTTCCAACTGCTATTCCACCAATAACTCTCTGCTTCAACAATCTATCGCCCTATCATTGCCGTTATCCACTAGGTAATAAATATATAGGAAAAATTACATTTTTGGTGTCTCAAATTTTTAATTTTTACTATTTTGGTGTCTCAAATTTTTTTTCTTTGCAATCAAGTTGTTGAACTTTAAAATTCGTAGCTAATTTGGTGCTTTTGGCCAGATTGGCCTCACCGGAGTGCTGATTGGGCTTTTTTGGGTCCCACTTATTGCTTCGTCACCAGCCATATCAGAATTAGACAATAAAAAAGTAGTTAAAGATAAATATGCCTCTAACTTTCTTTTTGGATTTGAGTTGCATTAAACACAATCAAAACCGCAAAGCTTACAAATCAAATTCTAGACCTCCAATTACACAGTCGATACGATGTTGTTGCTTTCTTCCAGTTTGCAAGGCGAATTGAACAGCGGTAATAAGTCCTCTCACTGATCTACTGGCTAACAATCCCTTCGTGACGCGGCTCAGTTCCTCCGCCGTGTGAGTAGCTGTCACATAATGCAAGAACGCTCGATGTTGGTTCATGAGACTGCAACTGAGTAACTGCAGGAACACCAAAGTGACTGGGCATATTCGAAGGCAGTTGTAATCCTTGATATTGTTGAGTTTCGTGATTTAAAACCCAGCCAAAATTTAAAATTTTTTAATAAACCTGAACCAGGATCCATACAATTTGATTAATTGATTGAATTAGGGTTTTCTAAAATCTTACCACAGATGTAAAAATGGGCAAGATTGTTGGAGGGACAAGAAGGGGTTCATTTCGGTGACACCCTACCTCGAGCTTTTAGATTTCTTGTTCGGATTAAGATGTCTCCAATCTAGTTACGTCCTCCACAAGTATCCACATGAACAGCCTTTGATCAAAATGAATGTGTGTGTGCTAGCACTCTAATTCTTAAAAGTCTCATTTACCAAAAAAATTTTGGTATATACCACCTTTTCCAATTTTGATTTGATTCAAATACCAAAACAGAAATAGTTTCATATATATATATATATATATATACATGAATTTATTTATTTATTAACACATAATTTTATTGGGCTTGGTAAACCATATTCGTTTTGGCCCTATTTTAAGTGTGTGACCCTGTAGGTTCACATAACGTTGGCAGTGGGCCTAAAATGTCAATTTAGGCCCACAAGTCATAAATGACCTCTAGCAAGACATTATGACTACCCAAGTTATGTGAAGGCCGATAATCCGACATAACCTAATTTACAATGAATATTGTAGTCCCTTTGTCACGCGATATTTTTGATTGAATATAAGGCATAATTTTTGTCATCCTTATATAATTCAATCATATTATTTTTTAATTCCAAGTAGACTGAGAATGATAACTCCTTATCAATTCATTTTAGCATGGTCATGTATTTTCCTCAGTCTATCTTATCAAAGGGCCCATAGATATCTTACTCAGATTAAATAAGGGGCAAATTCCTTTTTAATCACTCATGTTCCTCATATAACTCATTTCATATCCAACAACAATCTATTTCATCATCCTGTTAAAGAAAATGTTAGATTGTGTCAAAATATAAAATAATTACGTACAAATCCATGGTGATTTTAAGGTCAGAGGACTAAAACAATATTACTGTGATGAGAATTACTTATGACGATTATCTATGTAGTATTCTGATAGTGGGTCAATTCAGTACATCATTTCTCAAATAAGTACCTATGAGTTGACTTAATATCTCATATTCATGATTAGTAAAACATAATTATCAGTCAATACCATACTAGCCTTAATTCATTATTATGACTAGGGATAATTTGAATATAACTCACATTTAACTTAAGAGTTTTACTATCAAGTCATATACTTGATGACCTTTAGAAGAATTGACTATTCAAGTAATTATCATAACATAAAATAATAATGAAAAATGCCTCTTTATTAATAAAATGATAAAGTCAAAACATAGTCATACATGATTGACCTAGTGCATATTACTAACAGATATAATATGGAATTTTTCTTTTGTAGCAGTGGTAGTTACGGTGCTTATATTGATCAGAAATGAGCACAGTAGTATGCCTTTGAGGCTATGGCTTATTAGGTACAAATTGCATGATGTTTTGTACATTTTTTGCATTTGTGTTGAGTATAGGAGAAGGTGAAGAGTTGGGTTTTCAATGGAGAGAGGGGTTGGTAGTGATGGGAATATGAGTTTAATTTGGGTTTCACAAAACAACCATTCTTCTCTTATCTTCTGTTTTTTTTATCCATATTTGTTATTTTGATCAATTTGAGGAAGTGTCTATCCTGGTGGGTGTGTGTTAAATTTATTTAATCAATGATTCTTCAAATTTGGATATGCAACAATTGGAGGAGAAAGCAAACTTGAACTCCATTGGTAAAACATAATCATCAGTCAACACCATACTAGCCTTAATTCATTATTATGACTATGGATAATTTGAATAGAACTCACATTTAACTTAAGGGTTTTACTATCAAGTCACATACTTGATGACTTTAGGAAGAATTGACTATTCAAGTAATTATCATAACATAAAATGATAACAAAAAATGCATCTTTATTAATAAAATGATAAAGTCAAAATATAGTCATACATGATTGACCTAGTGCATATTACTAACAGATATAATATGGAATTTTTCTTTTGTAGCAGTGGCAGTTACGGTGCTTATATTGATCAGAAATGAGCACAATAGTATGCCTTTGAGGCTATGGCTTATTAGGTATGAATTGCAGGATGTTTTGTACATTGTTTGCATTTGTGTTGAGTATAGGAGAAGGTGAAGAGTTGGGTTTTTGATGGAGAGAAGGGTTGGTAGTGATGGGAATATGAGTTTAATTTGGATTTCATTAACAACCATCCTTCTCTTATCTTCTGGTTTTTTTAATCCGTATTTTTTATTTTGATCAATTTGAGGAAGTGTTTATCCTGATGGGTGTGTGTTCAATTTATTCAATCAATGATTCTTCATATTTTAATATGCAACAACTGGAGGAGAAAGCAAACTTGAACTCCATTTAGATATGGGAAGGAGAAATTTTAGAGGACTTGAAAAAGTTCACTTTGTTGGACCCATTATAGCTTTAACTTTAGAATGGATTGTCTAGTAAACCTTGATTTAAATTTAACAAGTACACTTTTTGGCTTTTTTGAGGGTGTTTTTTTAAGAGCCAGTAGTTGCAAAATATACTCAATGATTATCGATATTTCATGATGGTATTTAGTCTTAGAATCTAACTTCATATAGCATTTAGTCAATTTTGTTTCCATTAGTTTTGCTGCATAGAACATTTTGATATGCTTTCTAATGTATTGTAAGGAAGGAAATTAAAGTTCTACTATTTCTTTGGGCATTTGACTTTTTGATTGATTATTGGGTTTTATTGGGTATTTGCCTGTGGTCAAGCTTTAGCACATAATTCTCCTCAACTTTACTGGTTTGTTCTCACCACTTCATGCCAATTTTCTTAAAATGATTTTTGAAGTGTTTTTGTTGTAGTTGTCTTACAGTTTGTGGTCTGAAATTTGATTTGTAGGTTTTGATCCTTTTTCTTCTTGGTTTTGATGTGTTCTTTGTCGTTTAGTGCAACTCAAAATCCATGAAGAAAGTTTAGGAGCATATTCGTTTTTAAATTCTTTTTTATTGTCTAATTTTGATGTAGCTAGTGACAAAGCAATAAGTGGGACCCAAAAAAACCTAGTCAGCACTCCGGTAAGGCCAATCTAGCCAAAACCACCAAATTAGCTATGAATTTTAAAGTTTAGCAACTCGATTGCCAAAAAAAAAAAAATTTAGACACCAAAATAGCAAAAATTAAAAAATTAAGACACTAAAAATGTACTTTTTTCTATAAATATATATATATATATATATATATATATATATACGAATAAAAATGAAATCAGAGACAACAATAGAAAAGCTTAAAAGAATCACTTATATTATTTTCTTAAATCAAAATTATTGCAGTTGACATGAATTTTTTATGTTGATATCAATATGCATTTGTAAATTATACTAATTTTATGTATTATTGGAGTAAAATAAATTTAAAATAAAATTTTAGAATTTAAATAAAAATAATAAAAATTAATAGTGTCAAAAATTTTAAATGTAAAATTTTAAAGAATAAGACCAAGAATTTAGGTAAAAAATTTATAATAATTCAAGGGAAATTCCATAATTACTAGGGGGCAGCCCCCTTTTAAAATGACGATTACAGAATTCGAATTTTATATCTCAGGAAGTCATTAGAGAGTAATACCATGTGACTATTCCTTCATTGACATAATTACTTAATTTTTTATTTATTTTTATTTTATTTTATTTTTATTACCATAAAATGAAAATATATTTCATAATTTAATAATAGTTATTGATAAAGTATATATTACTTTGTATAATTTAATAATAGTTATTGATAGAGTATATATTACTTTGTAAAATACAAAGTAAACATAGAATAAGTAACCATGGAATTCACCATAATTAAAAATCAATGTCAAAAACCGTAAAATCAAATGTGAGGAATTGAAGAAGATTTGATATCCATGGAAAACAGTTGACACATGGGGACGGCGGCTCGAATTAATTATTTCAATAACAAAAATTAATGCGATTGCTTGCAAAAGAGACATTGCAAAAATTTTGAAGAATGGATTAATTGCAATGTTAATTTCACAACGGCCATTATTTCTATATATTGTCTATATCAAACTGAAAATAAACACAAACAAATAAATTAATAAAACTTCTCATTATTCCCTAAAATATTATATATATATATATATATATTAGCATGCCGGCAAAGACCCCATATAAGATCTAATGCCACCCTAGCAAATACTTTGTTATGTATTTTTGTGATCTATTAATATTCTTAATTATATTTGAATGAGTTCAGCACATAATGCCTTCTTTAATCACTATCATATGGATTTGAGATCTAACAATTTAGAATTGCCTTCATATTGTCCCATGTTTATCACAAGAATATAATGTGTAGTAGGCATTATGTACATACATGACATGACATCATAACATATTCTTGAAATCTATCAGTTAGAAAAAGTTTTGGGACCTTTACCAAGAGGTTTCAAATTTAAATTCAGAGAGCTCACCTTACTCCAAATAGTAAGAAGTTTAATTTTTTTTAATGAAGATTTCAAGTTTGAATCTTATTTATGTATGGAAAAACAAAAATTAAGAAGTATTTTTCTTCCCTAATAAGTTTCATTCAACTGATCCAAATCAATCAAAACTCTTATAATTCCAAATTCATTACAACGAAAAAAATGTTCAACAAATTAGGAAGGGTTATGAAAGAGAAAATAAAATACCCAACTTTTTTTTTAGTTCAAAGAATTGCATATTTTTTGTGGTAATCTATTCATCTCTTTAGAAAGTACAAGTGAGCTTTTTTTTTTTTTAACTTTTTTTACTAACCATGTTACTTGAATTCAAAATTCAAAATTTTCAAATTATGGAAATTGAACTAAGTGACTATAAAATTATTTTCTAAGTTGGACTGCCAATTAATTTCAAATTATGGGGATAAATAGTTATGAAACACCAATACTTCAAATAAGATGGAGTATTTGTGTCGAACATTTTTCGAACATCGACATGCATTTGATATGTGTCTGATACGGCTTTATTATTTTTTTTTTTATGACACGGAACCGACACGGTTGGGACACGTGGAGGACACGGCATGACACTTTTAGAACATGGCGGGGCACTTTTTTAAAATACTTTTTAGCTCTATTTTTTATAATTTAATTTAATTAATAATTTATTTTATTTTATTTATTCATAATTTAGTTATTAATAATTTAATTTAATATTTAATTTAATTGATCACTTTTTATATTTGCCTTATATATAACAATTATAGATAATTAATTAAATTATTATATTAAATATTTAAATTTTATGGAGTTTTTATTTTATCACACTAACTTTATTTTTTTAACAAATAATCTTTATATAATAGAAAATAATACACATTTTATGTGGAATATATATATATATATGTGTGTGTGTCATGTTCGTGTCGTGTTCTTAAATTTTAAAAATCATCGTATCATCGTATTCGTGTTATGTCGTATCCGTATCATGTATCTGTGTCTGTACTTCTTAGATAAATAGGCTTTTTAGCCCTTCAATGCGTGTTACAGGCATGTACTTCTGTGCATATATGGATTGTGGTTTTGTTTGCTTGTTCATTGGTAAGTCTGCTTCAAGCTAGATTGTATATAAAATTCTTCGCTCAACAGCGCACACATTTACATATCACATTACCCACTTTTCATGATGTTTTGGCTAAAAATCCATATATTTAATCCAACCACAAATTAAAAAAAAAATTTGAATAGAAAAGAGACAAGACTAAAGTGTGTATAGGCATCTCCATCAGTATACACCTAATTGATAAATAACTTATAATATGCTTTTTATATAATTTGATAATTCTTCTAAATATGAAAATAGAAATTACATGTACTATGGGCGATAAAAAAAATACCCTTTCTATAGTATTTACATGTAAATAATATCAACATACTGATTTATGTTGCATAATTTTTTTATTCTAAATTATAATCTAAATAAAGCAGTTTACATATACATGTTAATTAAATAAATTATAAGTAATTATATTAATTTATAGAATGTAGACATCCTCTTAATTGTTCTACATCAACAATAATATTGTGAAGTAACAACTCGTGAAGCCCCTTTCCTTTAATTTGCAAAGAGCTTATAGTGCACAACATTTTCTTTGAAATATATAAGCTCTAAGAGGAGTGTAAATAGATGGAGCCAACCTATATATATATATATATACATTTGAAATGTCTAGTATCTAGTAGCCACATGGTTCTGACTATTATAAATTCAAGTTGAATGAACCCCATAAAAGGGGATAAATCTATCTCAACAACTGTTTTTTTCATACATAAAACTCAAATTCAAGACATTAGTTTAGAAATTTAGATTACTCCCACTTGAACCAACAAATATTAGTTAAAGGATATTATTTGACAAACAATAATCTTAATTGATGACAAATTGATAAATGAGCTATTATTTTTCATTCATTAAAAAAAATTAACAATCAATCAATATTCAAATTAACTTTACTCAATTCTAAACAAATATGTCTTTGTTGGCGAGTTATGCTATATATATATCACACACTGAATTATAGGGTGATAAAATGGATCACACACTAAATTCTTTATTACAAAGAAATTGTAATTTAAAAAAAAAAGTGTTTTCCTCAAGCTGCAAGAGCAAAATTGGTGGTTTGATTTTCATCTGATATTATTATGATGGAAATGTATCTTGATTTACAAGATGGGTACTCTTTTCTTCATAACCGAGTAAACTTTTTTGTCAAACATATAGAAATTAGGCATCAAACTTATAATCTTTCTATATTTGGATGGAAAATATAGGTTCAATGTTTTCTACAAAACCCTTTTTCCTTTTGTGGCTCCTACAATTTTTCTTGCCATTGATGCCAAACAAGTTTACATGACAAGCCCCAAAGATTATGCCACAAGAAATGCCTAATTTCCTCCCATCTTTTAACAGATATTTTACGTTTTTTTAGTGGAAAAAAAGTCTCAATTGCATGACCCTTTAGCATGTGATCCAAACCTTTGAAAATTATGTTAATATTATATATATATATATATATATATTAAACCCTAAGTTGTAAAGTTATTAAGCAAAAAATTTGACAAGTGTCCACTTTTATATTTAAGTATTCACTCTAAAAACTAATGTATCAAACTATTAAATATCCTTTTTTTATTAAAAATAAAATATTTACTATATTTATTTAGTGTTATTTTTTAACTAAAACACTATTATACATATTTCAATGCTATTTCTTTTATATTTGAGTATTCACTCTAAAAATTAATGAGTCAAATTATTAAATATCCTATTTTTTTTATTAAAAATAAAATATCTACTATAGTTATTTAGTATTACTTTTTAACTAAAACATTATTATACATATTTCAATACTATTTAAATTCTAAAAGTATTTATATATTATTTATTATACATATTTTTCTACCTTAAATCACTCAAAATATTTTTTTCAAACTATTAAAAAATTACAGTAATTACTTTATATTATATTTTTTTAACTAAAACACTATCATACATATTTTAATACTAATATAATAATTTTAAAAATAAATCTTATTAAACTAAAAAATTATATTAACAAAAATTAAAAGAAAATAAAATTAATATAATATATTTTATTTTTAGTTTATTTAGTTATTATTCTATTTCAATTATTTATTTAATCATTTTGTTTTACAGTCAGTGCATTGCGTGGATTCACAACTAGTTGTTATATAATGTTATCTCATATTTGATACGTTTTAGTCATCAGTTTGATACACTACACCAAATTCTGCAACTGGAATCGATCTCATCATCATCTTTTATGGGTGCCTTTAAAGCACGTTCCAAGACTTGTTTACATGAGAGCTATCTTCATTTGTCCTTTTACTATGATGCAATGCACATCATTAGCTCACAAACCAATACATGAGGCTATTAGGGTTGCGTTTCTTACATGAAAACTAATTTCAAGAACTTGGGTTAGATTAAGGGTCTTCAACTTCAAGATTTTTCCCGATGATTTACTTCACGTTCTACTAATTAGTCTAGTCTAACCTAATGACTGGTGTGATATTGATATCATAAATAATAGGCACAGTATATTTGCAATTCTTTTAATTTAAAATATTTCGCTGGTTTATCATATTAACTTACAAATTGAATTATTCCTTGTACTGAGTTTATCACTTTACCAATGTATGTGTACTGACATGTCATTCTAAATATTTTGTCAACAATATAATATGTGTTTATATAATAAGTTATAGATAAATTGAGGTGATAATTTGGCAAAATTGAAAGTATATGGGTAAAATGACAAATTCATACAAATACATGTGACTGTGAATATATTATGCCAAATATAACTTGTAAAAATTTTCAATTAAGTTTAAATGTTTATATAGTTTCATTTTAAATTAGAAAAAAAATACTATTTAATTAAATAATTTTGATTCATTTTTAGTAAACTAAATTTTTTGAATAATTAAACTATAAATTAATCCATATAAAAAACATCAAATGCAGAAACATGTTTCATGTGGTTATGTAAGCATGCATATCAATGCATTAGCAGTTTTAAATACACAATTAATCAAGTTCGTATCTTTCAATACCTTTTTCCAAATTACAAGTGCCCATATATGACATAATGTAAGAAATTATTCACGTGACCATAGGTTACTTGTATGAGTTGGTGTTTGGCAATCAATATATATATGATAAAACTTCGGTTTTAATTAAGGAATAATTCATATTTTTTTTGTACTTTTATTATTTTTTGATTTTTATTCTTATATTTTTATTTATATGAATTTAGTATTTATATTTTTATTATCTATACATTAAATTTTCACACTTTTATTTTGTTATACATTAAGTCCTTAATTAAAATTAATACACTTTTATTTTATTATACATTGGGTCCTTAAAGGACTTGTAAATAAAAGTGCGAGAAAAAAAGTTAAAAAACAATAAAAATACAGGAGAAAAATATAATTTTTCCTTTAATTAATAAATAAACTCATGTGGTTGTTTGCAAAATTATTATAAGATAAGAATAATATTTTTATTAACATTTAATGGAAGTGGTATCATTCAAATGGTTCTTGTTAGCCACATATGCAAATTCTAAAGAGTAATTTACCAAGAAAGCTAAGAACTAATTAATACTAAAACTTATCTATTTATTATTATTATTTAACATGGATCTGCTTGTACAGCAAAGAATAATTATCTTTCATTGCACGTTGTTGTTCTTGAGACCTAAATCTGCAAATCAATTCTTACACGCTACAGCACATGTCGAAGAGATAATTAC
>CATIWM010259266.1:0-42307 GCA_949671775.1 Mallotus repandus
TTGTATTAATTTGGTATTGTTTTTTTGTTTTTTGATTTCAGATATATTTTTGTTTTATTAATGGCAATGTAGTTGCACAAAGTTTTTTTTTTTTGTATGTTTGTTGTATTTATGCAATCTTTATTTTATGTCCAAATATTCCATGGTATAAGGAGAGTTATTATTTTGATTTTCTTTGAATCTGTTATTTATTTATTTTTTGTTCTCGATTCATTTTTTTGTATCCTTTTCGTTTATTTTTGGTTTCCGATTCATTTTTTTGTATCCTTTTGGTTTATGTTTGGTTTCCGATTCATTTTTAAAATTAATTAATTAAAATATTATGACTGATAATTTCATATGTTTTTGTTATTTTATAAATTTTCTATATATTTATAATATCAATAATAAAAATAATAAAACAAAACAAAAACATATATAAAATTAACATATATATTGAAAAATTCATCAATGGCTTCTAAAAAAAAATCAACAAAAAAAAAGAAACCCAATACGCATCATATCTTCCATTATTTATACTTGCTTTATTTCTATTTAATCGTTTCTCTATAGTTTTTTTTTAATCTAGTAACCAAATCAAAGAGGTTAGCCTAGTCAACATATAATTACAAGCCTGCATAATAAATGAACAGAGAGAATTTATATTTTGGAAAGCTTAGGATATACATTCTTTTATGCTTCATCAACAATAATGCAAATATCGATTTAATTAGACACATCCCTATCAGTTTCAGTTTGCTATTCAAAGTGGAGCTGTTATTTAAGAGGTAAAAAAAAATAACTTTGTCAGTTCATATTCTAAAAAAAAATTGCTCAGTTCATTCCACTTTGTCACAAATGACTATTATAAAATGATGATGGTCGGTTTGGTGTGTGTGTGTATGTTTTTTTTCCTTGGTGTTTCATTACAATAACATTTGTAGACTGCACCAACAATGAAATAAAATAGCAAACTTAGATACCAAAACATCAACTTTATTGCGCTAATACCAGTACCTAAGTGATCCTATTCGTACTAAAAAAAGTTTTCATTTCAATATGCAGACTAACGTAAGAAACACAAACTTGTAAGACCACACACAAAAGTATTTGCTCCAGATAAACTAATTAATGATCAATGCAAGAAGAAAAAAAATTCGAGTTTTAAGTTCAATAAAATAAAACATGGCAAATCAAAAATTTACAAATTGAGAACTTCAAAAAAAAAAATCAAATTTAGCTTTATTCTACATATCAAATCCTAGTTCAAATAAGCGCCTAGTTGCTTAAATCATTGAGTTAATATAAAGAATTAAGAACAAATACCACTTACATAAAACAAAATGAATAAAGATTGTACCTTCAACAAATTCATGACAGTGTAAAGTGACATGAGGATCTCTTTTTTTCCACTTAATAAAAGATGGATCTCGTTCAAAAAAAAAAAAAGATGGATCCTCCCAAATGTTATGTCCAGTTTCTAATGGAGACACCATTTTTGCAGCTAAAGAAGCCATAACCGCTTGGTAATAGACAATAACACACCACTATGCTAGGTGCTACACTCGATCAAAACAAAAATTAAATATCAATCATCAATCATACATACACGATCATCTTCATCTTTGCTTTATGAGAATGAGATGATGATCTTTGAGATCAATGTTGCTGTTAATTGTATTGTCCCTCTCTTGCTTTACGAGAATGAGATCTTCCTCAATTATGGAGGATTTCGACTGAAGAGCATTATAATATTGACAGATAGAGTGGAGCTCAATGAGAAGATCGTCATGATTTGTGATTTGGGAATTAGTTGGGTAATGATCAGATAGGTTGATTTGCTGTTGTGGGTAGTTCTCCACTGATGTGGCTTCCATAAAGTTTGAGTTTTTTTTTTCGTAATTTTTTTTGTTTTCTGTCACTTACATTTTTTGGTGCATGCGTGTAATTATTTTTTCGTGTTTTTCATTCTGGGTGCATTTTAGTATTTTAAAAAAGTTTGGGTATTTTAGGTGCTGACTTGGGATTTTGGGGGCATTTATGAAAAAACCCCACACATAAAAGCTCCAATAAAAAATAGAAAACCCTCCTATATCTACCTTCACAACCCAAAAGCCTAACCTAGCTTCTACCACAACTCCCTAGTTCCTAATCTTCTTTGAAGTTAAACTTTTTCGTGTGCTTATTTCACCTTAATCAAATGTCGAATCCATCTTAAGCAAACAATAGGAGGTAAGTTTTCTTCACACTTTTCTTTTTTCTGTTTTGTATTTCTACAAATAGTAATGAATTTTTTTAGGTCTTGTATTGTTAAGTTAAGGATTATATTCTAGAGATTATGAAAATGTCGGTAACTTGACATTTGTGTGTTTAAGGTTAAAATGGGCCTTTATCATACTCAATTTATAATTAGAGTTATGAGATAAAAAAATAATTAACATGGAGAATTATACTTGATTAGGTTTGCAAATTGTAGTGGGAGAGTGCTTGAATCTCTTATTAGCAAGTAGGGTTTTGAAATTTCTTGGATATGAATGATGAATTTAATATCTTGTAGCAATGACAAAGTAGCATATGCAATTATTGTTTAGGTAAAAAGGAGTATATAATTTTTTTTTTAATTTAAGTTTAGGGACTGTTTTGAAAAAACAAAATTTACTTTGAATCTGATATCGATTAAGGATATAATCACATTTCTCTAGTTGTTTGGTGATAATTATCACCATTTTCCTTAGCTCTGTTTGATTTATAATTCTTGGATAATTATTCTATTGACCTTAGCAATAATCAATCTTAATTTTGATCTTAACAAACTTAATTTTGAGCATTTAATATGTTTATTTTAAGTGTGTATAAGTTAGGACTCAAATGGAAGCCAAGTTAAAATTCAGTGAATAGAAAGCTAAAATAAATAGAAACCTGCGACTGAAGCAAAGCTTCTATAGTGACAGAAAACTTAGGTGAATAGTAACTTACGATTAAAGCTCTGCTTCTATGGTGACAACCCAATTGACACATTTTTGAATTTTAGATGAACAATAGGTTGCGACTGAAGCAAGAGCTGCTATGGTGACAGAAAGCCAAAGTGAACAGTAGGCTGCGATTAAAGCTCTACTGCTATGGTGACATCCAAACTATCATATTTTTGAATTTAAAAAAGAGCTGTTGGAGACATGTTTGACATCTCCAACAACCATATTTTTTAGTGTTTATCTATATAAATACCTACTTGAGCTCAATTGAAGTTAAGATACTTGTTTATTCAAATTCTCTATCTTAACATTCATCAAAGCTCTTAAACTTTCAATTTATTCATTCTTAATTTCATTAACTCTTTTGAGAGCTGGTTGTGTGTTAGAAATAGAATTTCTACTTCATCTAAGTCTTGGGATAGATTAGAAGGGAAGTGAGATTCATTTTTAAAGGAATTGGTTTAAGTGTTTAGCCATTAAAACACTTGGTTTTTGGTTTTAGAGCAAGCCTAGAAAACTCTTGATTGTAAGGTTGTAAGAGTGAGCCTTAAACTCCTGTGTAATCTCAATTTTGTGAATAAAATTGTGGGTGATTGAAAATCCTAACTTGGGGATAAGTTAGGTGGAGATGTAAGATTGTTGTTGAATCCGAACTCCTTAAATCATTGTGTTCTTCATTCTTCCTTCTCAACATTCTTTCAATTTTTATTTATTTGTTTTTAAGTTTTAATTTTTATTTGGTAGTCCTATTCACCCCCCCGCTCTAGGGCTCTTTCATTTTGTATTAGAGCTTGAATTCTAGGCACTTCATTGCTAGAATACAAGATCATAAGAAGTAAAATACAAAATATTTCTTCTTTTAGACCTTTCTTTGATGGAAGTGATTATCCTCATTGGAAGTTCAAAATAGAGCTCTATCTTGATTGCGATTCTATCAAACTTTGGGACATTGTCCGAAAAGGTTAGGAACTATAACACCCTACACACTTAGTATTAATACACATCGTGATATATCATATTATTATTAAGCATCCTTTAGTCACATGTAATTATTATACACACATTTATACTTATCCGTACACGCATACAAATATTTACATTAACTAATGGACATATGTATGCTATAAGGAGAGAGAGAGTCTAGATTCGGCCAACAACCTATGCTCCATGCTTTAACTACCATGCTATATGCTTCAAAATAGTCACACTTCAAGCTTCTCTATTTGGAAAAATAATTGCGAATTTAAACATCAATTAAATTCTAAGGGCTAAAACAAACATTTCAAACATCTCATAAAATAAATACAAAATTCAAATATTACATATGTATATGCTTTTGTTCCTTTTATTTGCTGTGACCTTGCAAGACAATACTGCACCCGGGTTCAAGTGAAACAAATGACAAGTGACAATTGATTTTGCTCGCAAGCATATAACAAGTGAATCAAGTGGTATCCTTTGATCATTAATATTTTCCAAGTGATTTGCAAATACTAGTCAAGCTGGTCACAACATCCTCTTATGTCCATATGCAAATGATCAAGTGCAATTGTATAACATGTAATTACCACAATCATAAATTTATCAATTGTCACACAATTGCACATTAGAATCCAATTGATGTATATACTCACCTCCTTAGATAACAAACACTTTATGGACAATCTGTGTCACCCTCTCGAGCTTCAACAATATTTTGAGATCCTAAAATATGACATATATTTAATTAAAAATATATCTACAATGAATGTTTATGTTTTGTATACAATTAGGATATGTTTTGTATATAATTCAGATATGTTCTTTATATGTGTAAGCCTAACATTTATGCATATTTATTTCTTGATAGGCAGTTTGACCTCACTAGACCTGAGGGTGAATAACTCTCACCACACAACTCAAAATTACCTTATTCAATTTTTTTACAAAACTAGACATATAGGGCTATAACATATCCAAAAATTAGCTCAACATATGCTCTGTATAATAAATGGTGAATTTTTGAATTCATATATGTGTACTGCACAGGAACAGTTTGAGCAACTCTAACTCAATTTAGAATTTCTCAAGTTATACAAGTTCAATTGAAAAACCAGTTTTCAAAAAAAAATTAATACATAAAGGAACAACTTTCATGTTTTATACTTCATCTAATTCAGCCTCTAAGGTCCTTACATAAATTGGGGACAATCGGACTACCTGCAGATATAGCAAGCAGAACCAGTCCCACTCCATGGACAATTTCTCATTACACACGTATTATTTTACAAAACTGCATCACATGATTTTAGATAACATATAAAGGAATAAAACTCATATTTATAACTTTGTCTAATTCAGTCTCTAACATCCTCAAAATAATTAATCAACATCAGGTAGCCTACTGGACTGCTACCCAAACCATTCCCAAACAAACTTCCATAGAATATTTCATACTTGTTATTTCATAAAACCCTTTTACAGCCGTGAAGATAAGACATAAATCTATAATTTTTATGTTTTGTGTTTCTCTTAATTATTCTTTTATGGCCATGAAAATTAGAGCACAATCTTCAGCTGAAAACCAGAATTTTCAGCATGAAGAACCATATTCATCTTCTAAATCAATTAACATATTTCCCTTTTTAATTCATCTTCAATTAACCTATTTTTTTCTTTTAATTCATTCTAATTATCATGATAAACATATTAAGAGGAAAAATTTATACAAGAAAATAAAATTAAATCACTTACCTTTGCCAAAATTATAAAACTCCAAAATTTTCCCTTATTCCTTCTTCTTCTCTTTCTCTTTTCTTTCTCTTTACTTTGCTTTTTCTTTTCTTTTCTACTTCTACGTTCCAGCCCCCCTTTCCCTTTTATTTATCTATCTATTATTATTTTTTTAATATCAAGAGACATATGGCTCAAGTGGACAAGTAGAGTTCTTTTTTTTTCTTCCTACCTTACATAAATATCACTAACCATTAACTTATATTATTATTATTATTATTATTATTATCATTATCATTATATATTTTTTTAATCAAATATCAAGTAAAAGTTCAAATCAATCCTACTTTTATGCAAAAACTCAATTTAGTCCCTACATTTGGTGTCCCATAAGGAATTCTTCCACATTTGTGCTCCTCTAGTAGCCACTGACTTGTAGATGTTTACAAACAATAGTTATAAGTTAAATCAAATTTCAATCATTCATTTATCAAACAAAATTAATAATTGGGTGTAACACATTCAACTTATCAACTTCTAATTATTCAATTATCAAATATAAAATTAATAATGGGATGTACAAGGATAAATAAGAAAAAACTTTTATTTAGAAATAGTGGAAGATAAAGGGACCGTGAGTTACACAAGAGTGATTATCCCTTTAACACTCGTTAATGGAAAAACAAAAGATCGATTCAATTCAGAACGGTTTAATCAATAAATCACTTTCTCAATTGTACGTATGTTTTAAGTTTAAACGGATAATGAAAATATGTTATGTTTTAAGAAAGATTTAACATAGTTTTTTTTTTTTATCTATAATTGCCGAAAAATAATGTTAAATACTTATAATTCCATCAGAGCATTTCTAATTTATAGATATTTCTGTCAATATTGATACATACTACTGCAAATTTTGAGTTTGGTGGATAGTCATTGTAAAACTTGAATTTGAGACTTTTGAAAGAATAAATACGGTTGTAATATAAAGGTATATTTACTTATTTTTGATGTATTATATATAAAGGAGATTCTTATTTATAATGTGTATATATATTTAATGGTAAAATTTAAAATTAAAATATGTCTTATTTTTATCAAAAATATAACATCTAAATGATGTGTATTAAATTCTATTATTGAGTGTAACGTTTGATGTAAGATTTTTTCAACATATAATATAAGGATTTTACTATACATTTAATTGGAAAAAATATATTTTGATAATTTGTAATGTGGTGTGAAGAGTGAAAGTGGCTTCCAACAGGAAACTGAAACGAGGCAGGAGAAGGAACCAATAAAAAAATGAAAAGGTTGGAGGTGACGTGGATGACGCATATGGCGTCACGGAGAGAGAGAGAGAGAGGGGTCAAATCCGAAAAGATTGAAATGGAAAATCTACTAATTAATCATCAATCACCTATCAACCAAGACTCACTTTGCTGACGTGTCTGATTGACCTGACCACTGATGCTGACTCCTTTCACCTTTTCTTTTCTTTTCTTTTTTTTTTAAAAAAAAAATTTAGCAGACAGTATCGCGCGAGAAGCGCGGGTGCTTCCTTCCGGTCCCACTTCACCCACAAATCATAGTACTCAACTTGGGTCCCACCTCCACACCCCATTAACCTTTCCTTATAAATACGTAAATAAATTCTGTCAAAAAAAAACGTAAACAAAAAATTATAATTTCCCTCCTCCTCATTTAAAATTATTTTTAACAAAATAATAATAATAATTTCCCAAAACAATTTTCATTGGATAATTTTTTAAAATGTTGAAAATTAAATTAAAAATTAAAATATTATATGCATTTCATCTTTATAAAAATACTAAGTAAGTTTAGATAAAGATGGTGATATATGTTGCACCAGCGAAAGTAAAATGACAATTTTTTACGAGATAAGACAGCATTGTACACATCATGACCCTATACATAAAATAAAATATAATATAGGAATATACTTGTAGAGATCTCAATTTTACTTGAGAAGATGACTCTCCAAACATAAAAAAGTGTGACATTACAATGATGCTCAACTTGCATTTCAACCGATGGTTATCAGCAGAACATATTAAAGACAGACCTCATGTCATGTAACTTGTTCTAGTCTTGAGGCCTTGCAAACATCTTTAAGAAAAGAAAAGTGAAAAAAATAATAATTTATATAAAATGACTTAGGATGTACAAGGAGAGAAGAAAAATTTACTCATGAGCTCTCTATATCTGTCCAACATGGCCACTGCCTGGTCCTCCCAATGTTAAGACAACTCCTTGAAGATCATTTCTGAGTTTTGATTCTTTGGCTAGTGATGGAGTAGATCTTATTAAGGGGTATGTTCTTGTCATCTGAACGTGTCGAAAACTCTGGCCGGGTTCTGGGACGGGGATTGTGCCCAGGTGTTGAGAAATCTTTGATGATTCCATATGATTTGGGCTAGGAAATTGTTGAACATTGACACTTTGGTTTGCAGGAGTTGAAGGATTATGTGCTAGAACAGCCCCTCTCGATACAACTTCCGGAACCTGAAATAAATGCAAGTGTATATGTACTAGGTTTAGATGCTTGAGCATACTTCAGAATAAGCGATCAAACAGTCTTGAACAATGGAAGCTTACAGGTGCAAACAATACTCCTCTGAATATCTTCCCATTAACTGTTGCAGTCATTAGAAGACCTGAGTCGAATGCTCCATCAACTCTACCGCGGACCTCAGCACCAATCTAAGAATTACAATAAATTAGGGTCAACATGAGCAAACAGAAACAAACAAAGGTCCCATTGCGAGAATTTACCAGGTTCTGTACAGGTCCTGCATCCTTAAGCTTTTCTTCCATTGCTGCGAATGGAACTCCTGGTCTGCTTGTATGAACCCCATGAACACATTGTTCTGGTTTTATATGCTCTTTCAAAATTTGGAGACTATATGGACTCCTTTGGACTGTAGTTCCAGGTTCTTTCTGGTAACTTTCAAAATCAACAGCTTGACGATTTCTTGGAATTTGATTTAACTGCTTAAACAAATGAAATCCTTGAGAAGCTGTAATGGAATCTGTAGCTTTTCTGACTGGGGTCTGTTCTTGATCGGATTGTGATGGAGATGAATGTTGAGAGAGTGAAAGAGAATGTTCTTCTTGTTCTGATTCAACCTCCCATGACTTCGAGTTTGTAGTTTTTTTCCTCTTCGGATAAGGAGCATCTGAAGTTACAGTTTAAAAGTCAGTAATGTTGGAAAGCTTTATTTCGGACTACTGGAAGACTTTGTACCAATCCAACCTGAATTGAACTGAAAGGCTTGTTTTGATTCATGTTCTGGTTCAAGAGCCCCCTTTCTGACTATTTCATCATTTCCCAAAAGGATAGTTCTCTGCTTCACAGCAAAACTCAGTAAGCTACAGCTAAAAGCATATAAAAGAGACAAGGATGATGTTCTGCATTTTCATGGTAATTCATTTACCGAGTTATTTTCTACTCCTTGAGCAGATCTCCCTTTTTCTTCGTTCCAACGCTTGCCAAAAATCTTGCATATGGAAATGTTATAGCGACCATCACGATGTTCTGCTCCAAGCTGCAAGATCAACAACTCCTTGAGAGGTCGTTCATCCTCTCCACACCTGCATACGTGTTAAAAGAAGCTGAGTACATGCAAGATATCAAATTTCATCAGCATAAAAACTGATGGCATAAGGGGCAGGGATGTGAAGCTAAGATGTAAATGGAATTGTTACCCTCCATAGATGGCGATATCCGAGTCTGTCACAACAGCAGTGTGAGAAAACCGCCCTTGAGGTTGCTGGCCGCATATATCAAGATGAGTCCATGAACAAGCAACCACATCAAGAACCCAAACATCATTATAGTAATGTTTATCTCCAACACCACCAACGACATAAATCTGCAGAACATGAAGAACATGCCAACTCTCTTTTATGAAACCAATTGAAAAAGGAGCATTCAAACATCACTTAAATGAGTAGGCATTGTTGGCACAGATATAGTTGGTTAAATTTGAGTGCACAAGGTGTTCAATATATCAACCTAAATGGTAACAATAAACGCTAGTCTCAAAGTAATATTATAAGGACATGACTTGCCTTGTTCCCGATATTCACAGCAGCATGACCTGCTCGAACACCTGGTGAAGATCCTTGAACAACAAGCTGTCAGGAAAAAACACATCAACACCAAAAATCAAGCTCCACTTAAAAAAAAAAAAAAGAGGTCGATCAACATTGCGACATCACAATCATGAAATATAGCAAGATGATATGAATACCTTTGTCCAAGTCATTGTATCTGTATCAAGCACATCAACATCACCATGATACCTGTCGCCGCGATCACCACCATACACAAAAAGTTCACTACCTATTACAACAGCACCATGACTGTCTCTTGGAACAGGAATATCACCCTTCACTTCGGGAGAGCTCCATCTCATAGTCTTGAGGTCTAAAACATGCAAGTCATTTAAATAATTTCCTTCACCTTCTCCGCTACCCCCAAATATCATTATCCTGTCATCACCAATGAGCGTAGCAGTGTGACTTTCACGAGGGCAAGGGGGCATTCCTTTACATTCAGGGCGTGTCCACTCTTTAGTCAGAAGGTCTAATACATGAAGATCATTCACTTTCCTAGAGCCATTTGTTCCCCCAAACACGAACATTCGGAGTCCAACAAGAACAGCGCTGTGGCTATCTCTTGGACCAGGCCCTTGACCAGTAGTTGCCAGGGTATTCCAAGACATAGTATCAAGATTTAGTGTGAGAACATCACTGAAATGCAAACCCCCACAACACCCCTGAAATGAGAAAACAGAGAATTCGTCACAATGTACCCAAAAAGGAAATTACGAGAAGTTGAAGTTTTAACACAACAAGGATTTTAGATAGGACATAAAAATGAATTAGACAACACTAACTTCTAATGCCATTTGGCGTTCTTTAGCTTTGGACCTAAACAAATCTATCTTTTGTGTTTCAAAGTTAGGTGAGAAAAGACATCAAAATTTGGCAAAGAAAATGACAATCATAGCCAAAAATTAGTAGCAAATGGAGAATTCAACCAAAATCTATGAAGCCTCAATCATCATCATCATAATTATCATGCCTTCTTGAATGCATCAAAGAAAAGAAAATTGCACATATAAAATGGCATGAAATTTGTTTCTTTGCAATATTCTCTTATGCCCATAATGGCATATCAAGAAAGGAAGACATGAACATTGCATTAAAAAATGTAACAGTAAGAAATGGCAAGGAAATATACAAACAAGATTTGAGAATGGGGAGGAAGTAGAAAAGAAAATTGTTTTAGAGAGGAAAGGGAATCAGAGGAGAAGCGAACACATGAAAACATTCCTATATCAAGCAAGCAAATAAAGTACAGAGAAACGTTCACCAACTATAAACTTCAGACGGCATTTTTACACCAAAATAAAACACACACAGCAGAAAATAGGAGACAACTAAAACCAATGGAGAAAGTACATGCCTCCTTTTGCCATAGATAATACCCAAGAAAAGACAAAGTAATCATAACATAGAAAAACAAAACTAAAGAAACACAGAACATCAAACACCTGCAACTGCAATACAACACAGCAGAAAATCTATTTAGAATTCATTATAGCCATGACTACAAAGAATAAAACCAAAAGTAATCTAAGTACTAACAACTAAAAAGAGCGCACATATACACACAAGTCACAACAGCTTCACATAATATATACACACATATATACAGCAGAAAAAGGCAAAGAGAAAACCAAAAGAAACATACCCCAAAAACATAAACAAGACCATGAGAATAACAGGCAGAGTGCCCCCATCTTTCGGAAGGATAAAATCCAAGAACCTTAGGATAGAGCCACATTGCCTTCTTCTTCCTTGAAGTTTCATGATCTCCTAAAGACCCCATTTTTTTTTTCAAAGCTGAAACTTTAGCTTATTGCTTGTATTCAACACAAACACAGTGCTTGACGATGATAAAGAAAGAAAAGGGTGGAGGAGGAAAATAGAACTGAGAGGGAGAAGGGTCAAAAGAGGACATGAACAAAGCTAAGAGATATATATCAACTATCAGTGTCAATAGACAAGAAAAGATGGGCGCTTTCAAGTCTCAATCACTGTGGCAACCAACATCAACAGGAAGTTGTAACGCAGAAGAATTATTTTTTGACAATTTTTCCCTCTAATACTACAACTAATATCAATATTAACATTTATTTCTTCCACTTTAGGAAAAAAAAATCTTCCACTGTTTTAAACAGTGTAACAAACAAACAAACAAACACATGTATCAAATGGGTGGACATGATTGGAAATAAAATACAAACTAAAATCATGGTAATGTGACTATTAAGAGTAATAAAAAGAAAAAAATATTAGAACTTTTCTTTAAATGATAATTTTCTTTAATGATGTTTATATTTTTCTTGAGGGTTTTATTTTATTTTTTTGAATGTAGCTAGAATACTTTTCAAACTTGTCTAACTGAAAATGATGGAGTGTGGGGGCATTGGGTTGTGGGAAATGATGGGAGAAGTTGTTTGGAGATATGAAGATTTTGACAACATATATATATATATTATTAGAGAGCAAGAATCTTCAACATATATATATTATTAGAGGCTAGAGAGCAGGAGAAGATGATATTGATATACATATAGCAAAGCAAAGGAAATGGAGAGGAGAAGGGCTTTTGCTCTGCCAATGGTCACATGGTACTTCTTTTTCTCTTGTTGCCTTTCTTTGCTTGCATGATATTAAATTATTGGGATTGGTGAAAGGGTTGTTTTTGCTCTGTCCTCCTCACTTCAATATATATATATTCTGGCTTGCTTGCTTGCTTGCTTTCTTTTCAATCCCTCAATTTTCAAGGTGGGTTATTGATGTGGATCTAGAAATGTCTCTTCTCTAGGCTCTTTGAGTGAAGTGTGGGGCTTTGTGTTGTTCAAATTCTTTTTCTAGTTTTGGGAAATGGAATGGAGGTGTTGTTTCCCCTCAAAAAGGTTTATAAGTTTTTTGAAAGGTGAAAAAAAAAAAAAAAAAAGCATCTGTCATTTTACTTTATAGTCATATTCATGCAAAATTATAATTTTTAAATAAATGTATAGGTATAGTAAAAAAATTTTTAAAGGAAATCAACTTCTAACAAGTATGATAATATACAAGTTTCTTTCTTTCTTTCTTTTTTTTTTTTGAACAAGATTCTTTTTATTTATTTTACTCTATTATCATGCATGTATAGCCGTATTAAAATTATTATTAGTTTGGTGAGATGCTATGGAACTTGTGCTTTAAAAATGACATGACAACTCTGTTGGGTCATGCACATGGAGGCCATTTGCAAAGGTTAAATCTTACAACTATGATATGAGAGTCCCTATTCCATCTCTATCATTTTTTTTAATCTTTTCTCCTCAAATTTGCCAACTTAAAGTTGGGCAAACAGTAAACTAGATGTCAATGCTATGTGCATAGTATATTAGTACACGTGTACATTTTTACCACCTTCCTGCTATGTACTAGGTACCCACTAAAAATATACCATTCATCACAGAAGAAAATATCATTCAAATTTTTTGAATTGCGACAGAATCATCCAGGTCACCAATTTAATTTATTATGAATAAGAGAAATATTTTGTGAAATAAATTTATAATACTTTTAAAAGTAATAAATTGTTTAGATTAATATTTTTTATAAATAAAATAATAATGATATTAATTAAAAAAATATTAAAATATAAAAAAAACGAAACATAAGATTTTTAAATATTAAGAAAATTGTAGGACTCCTTTTAAAGATTAAATTACAGGAGTTAAATTTACTTTTATCCCATAAAAATTTAAGGAGTATCCAAGACAACCAAAGAATTAATGTATAAATTTTTTGGATTAAGGTGACCAGACTCAGCCAAGTTTGACATGTATAGCATTATTAGTTACAATAAAATCGTTAAAAAACTAAACTTTTTAAAATAAATTTTAAATTTTTATTTATAAAAAAATAAATGCTGAAATGATTTTATTTTTTTATAAAATTTACTCAATCTAAATTTTAAAATATAAAAAATATATATATGTAATATTACCAAATTATGTTGTACAAAATTAATTTTTATACAGTAACTCGAATAATAAATATTATAAAATAAAGTAATGATTCCGTAATCTTTCGCTGACAAATGTTTACCATAATCAATTGTTCTAAAAATGGAACGCTAGGGCTGGGTGAGAAAATGAAACAAAATATCGCGAGAAAGGAGAGTGGTTTTGGGACTGACACAAGAAACGGAGACAGAAGTGAGGAAAGACAGACGTTGATGACACGCGACAAACACGGGAGTATTTATATTTTTGGTCAGAAATATTTTTCTTAATTCTATATTTAAAATTCGGCAGCTGCTGCTGCTTGCCCCTTCCTCTATTCACGTGACTTTCTTTGTAACTTGATATCAAACCCCCTGCCCTAATAATCTTTCTTTCTTCCTTTCACGTCATTTCTTTATTTTCCAACTGCACAAAAAAAGATTTCTTTAATTCCTAACTACACAAAAAAGAGAGAGTGAGAGTTCCACCTACTCTTCTTTTATCAATTGAACTATTTCAAACGATGTTTTATTTCATTTCTCTTTAAAAAAAAAAAAAAAAAAGACATATGTCTCATCTAAAATAATAATACATTTGCCCCCACGGAACATGGTATAGTAAAGTTGTGTTCTTGGAATGTGAATGGCCCAGCGTGACGGGTACGTGCAGTTGACTGATACACTCACCGATGCCCCCATTGAACAATGCCTCAATCTTTCAGATCCTCAAATCAAAAACTTTACAAGATTCCCATGTCAAGATTTTTCAAGATTGTATATACGTACACCCCACAATAAATTATGAAGCTTTTAGATGAACTCTGAAGCAAGATTTAGATGGAATTGAATAAATCCAATGCTGTACAAATTTTGTTGAAAACGTTTTGTATAAAGCAAGGCCCAGCATTAATTAACTGAGAGCAAAAGAAAAACATGTTTCATCCTTGTCACTCTGCATGGTCCATCATAATTCACAGCTGGGATTAGAAAAGATGTTCTTCAGGCTTCTTCTACCTTGATACTTGCAGATGCTGGAAACAAAATGTATCCTCATAATCGCTAAACCATGGTTCCTGCTGTATCTAAATGGCCTTGCACCGTATTCACTCTGAATCAGAAAATGTTGACAGTACCAAAACAGCGAGATTGATTCATATATCTGGAGGGGAAAAATATAGACTAAGTCTGCAGGGGGGGGTTGAAAGATGATAATCACAAAGTGAAAAAAAATTACGCACTTGCCCTAAAGAGTTATAAATTAGAATATGAGAAAAGATTCCTCTGTTCATCTGTTGGATTCAGCAACCATCGGCAGAACATCCATGCTGCTCCAACCACTGATAAGAGTGATAGTATAGCCAAAAATCCAAAATGTGAAACATCATTGGCAATAATTGCCACCCCCAACATTGCAGACTCTGCTAAACTTGCAACAGAAACCTCCGTTGCGCCTATAAGATTTGCTTTAGATGATGGAATCCCAGTTTGGAGAATCTGTGCACCAACAACATCATATGACATGTGTCCTAACCTTGATAAAACCTGCAAACAAAGTTCAGCCATTGTCTCCATAAATACACAGCAGTACGAAATGGAGCAACAGCTTGCACAGATACATGTACTAAATTCTTATGTTGATACAAGAGGCTTGATACTGCAGCTCTTAAAAGCATAAACACTAGCCGAATAACGCTACCTGATCAAGTTTATTAAACAAGTTTTAATCGTAATAAAAAAAAAAAACCTGAAAAACAAAATGAACACTAAAATTGCACCTAAATTGATTTTTTAGATTATGTGGAGAAACACAAAAGAAAAAAATCCTTACAATCAATCCCAAGAAACAGAAAAGGGGGCTCTGCTGGGAAAGAGATCCACTCCAATATACAGCAACAGCTAAGGCGAGAAGTGAAGCCTGAAAAACCAAGCCAGCTGCTCCAGCCTGGTCAAAGAGAAAAGAATTATAAGAACTAGCACATAAAGTTCAATTGAACTCTGAACATGTTCATTAAGCATAAAGAGACCTTTAAAATGCCGAGTTGCTTGACCAAGGTTGCAGACAGGAATGTTGCAACAACACCCATAGAAGCACATAATCCACTAAATCCCCCAATGACAGATGGATTTACTCCTGTTAAACAGTTGCCCACAATTTATGGGAATCAGCAAGTAATTCAAAGGCACATGAATAGATGTACTAAACGGAAGCTCACAGGCAATTATGCAGTAAATCATCATTAGTAGAACTTCAAATAAAAAGAGATGCAATCACATAAGAGCACACTGAAAATGCCTTCTTTTTGCCATCAACTGATATATTGAAATAGCATGCAACAACCAACTCCATAAAGAGATCTTCAACAGGAAAATGCCAGTCCAATGCTAATTAAAGTTTACAATCAACATAAATACATGCATGGTAAAAAATCAATTTTACAGCAAGATTGACTCAGTATGTCCTTCAAATGGTCTGCTATTTTAACCTTCAAGTCATCTGCAGACACTTGAATCTTAAATTCTTTTAACGGTCAAAGATCTCATATAAGTATATCATGACAATTGGAAAAAGGATTTGAAAAGTACCACGCTGCGTTAAAAATGCTGTCATCAAACTTCCAGGAGAAAGAACAACATTGAAGTATAGAAGAACATAGGCAAGGCTTGCAGGAAGAACTGGTTGCTGCATATACTCCTTCCACCCAAGCTTGATAGTTTCCAAACCTCTATCCACTGGAAATCCAGAAAACGGTAAATATAGCAAGAAATTATACCATTTAAGACCAAGTATACCATGAGTTTACCCATGCTGTTGCCATCAGCCATAGCTCCTCCACTTGATTCTCTGCAGCAGGAGTTGGATGATCTAGAGTGGTCAAGAACCCCACTAGAAAGCTTGTTGGTCAACAATGTGAGACCAATCTGAAGTAATGATATTATTAGTAACAAATGATGACAAAACATATTATTTATCATGAAGTGTCCCAGAAAAGTTATTACCATAACTGGTAATGACCAGATCATTAGACTAGAAGCAATCTTTAAGCAGGTCACTGGATCATACTTGGAGAGAAGAATGCCAAATAATGACGCTCCAGCAATCTGTAATTAGAGATCACATCACAATTTAACTGATTTTAATTACTAAACTAAATAAATGATTACATACTAATGAAAACATGAGAAGACCACGTGTACACCATTTAGATATACATATGTTTATTTAGATGTAATGACAATTACACATACAGTTGCCTATATAAGTCCATAAGGTAAATTTTTGAGATCATGGATTTGGTGAGCACCTCACACAGAAGATCAATTCGATTAAGAACAGCATTTGCTTGAGCAAGAGCTATTGGCCTATTTAGTCCTGCTAACTGTACACAAGAGAACATCAAGTCAGCATTTGTACATCAAGTTAAAGTTTAAGACACTGCCAAATTTATAGGACAACAAAAAAAAAAGGAATAAAAACCAAATATATGAAGACAAAAACGAAGCGCAAGGCACTACCAGCACAACCCAATCACGCTCCATAGCTACCCCTAATGCTATTCCACATAGCCTCTCAATAGCCCCTGCTACAAGAAGCACAAGAAACCACGGACGAATAATAATGGATGTTGCAGAAGTAGGAGAAACAGTATGTGCATGAATTATCATTGTTGCAGATAGCAACTGAGCAGCCACCTGACAGAAGCAGAAGAATGAGGTGCAAATTGGAAAGAAAAATACCCTCATCAAGCTACAATGTATAAACTATGAAGTAACAAAAAGTTACCTGGACTATATTTAAACTGATAGAAGAAGGTATTCTGGGAGAATAATCCATAAGTTTGCCAACCAAAGGACCTCCGACAATTATAGCAAGCTGTTTGACGTGGAACTCGTCAGAAAAAGCGTTAAGACCTTTAAATGAATAGGCTCAACACAACTTAACGGATACCTTAGTGAAGAAACCCATAACTGCCACTGGTAAAAGGCTTGGATGAATCAAAGCTATAGCAGAAGGCCAAGCAAAGTTCCAAAGCTGTTCAACCAAATTTCCAGCCAGGCAAGTAGCATAAAATGCTGTAACATACAAGTCTCTCACGTTAGGAAGTACACAAGTATGCAGGTTGTCTGACTCTGACATCAATTTGATTGGTACATCACAACATTTCTCAGCAAGAAACTTATTGTTGTAGACTTATGAGCATTATTGAACCAGACAGGTTGGAATACTTTCTGAGCTAAAAAACTCCAAGGTCTGAACTAAAATGGATGCCGCACGTCAAAATAAGCAACTCCACTAATGCATTGAAATAGCAATTCCAGTGGTGATATCATACAGCAGAGCAAAGATAAAAGAAAATCAAATAGTTTTTTGGGAATTCAATGAATCCAAACGAATTCTAGGCAATATAATTAACTGATTGTGGTACAGGAAAGTAAGGCATTGAACAGCATAAGGGACCTTCTTAGCTCAAGGAAAATACACCCTATAGGCATCCAAAAGGCTCTCACTGGGTGACAAAATGAAGTAATTAAATCTCATCATACAAGCACGACTATATGCATCTTAAACACATAATTATTATAGAGGCTCAACTTTTAGCCTGCAATTCTTAAGGAGCAAAGAGGACTTAAATATTATAACAATAGAAATAAAGGCTTGCACCTTACACAAGCTTTGTGATACTAGTATGATTAAGGTGCAACAGTAAAAGAGTTCATGCGCTTCAAGCTAATCACAGAATAATTACACTTGAGCAAATGAACTTACCATATAATCCAACTGTATGTGCTGGAGTTGCCGCAAGGGCATTTTGTTCCTCCTCTGATAAAACCTAAAGAAAAACAACAGAAAGATGAAAGAAAAGTAAGTCATTGCTACACAATACCACCATTTCGAGATTCAAATAAGAAAATAAACAACTAGCAAAAAAGAATGAGAAAGAAACACACAGGCAATGCTGTCAAAAGACTATCCACAAAAGTTGCTTCAGCCAGTAATCTGATTGGTTCAGCCTCAAGGATATTGGATTTAATATGAACAATAGGGGCTGAACAATCAGGCTCATCTTCCGAGACATGTTGCGGGACATCATCTTCAGTGAGAACATGACCGCATTGTAAGTCAGAATTTGAAATTGAGCACCTTGAATTTAAATTGCTGAACCTGCATTAAAAGAAACCCAACCAGAAACTAAAGATTCAAACTTGAAACTGTATGCAAGTGTGTGTGAATGATTGTGAAGAAATGCATTGACAAACTAATATTCAAAAAGTTAACTAAATAACTATGCAACATCAAATAAAGTAAAATTCAACCTCAAATTTTTTCAAATTCCAAAACTTTCTGCAATTGTCCTTCACTTTCTCAAAAACCAAACATGACCCAGAACACAAAACCGAAACAATATCACAATACCTGCAAGAAATTGAAGCAGGTACATAATTCAACCATCTGCAAGTAGAGAAGCGATGGCGAATTCGAAAAGCATGCGGTGTCGCCGATGAAGACGCTTGCCGTGTAGAGAAGACATTAACATTAACATTGGGATAGAAGAGGAAAGTGTGTGAAACCGAGAGCATAGCTTTAACTTCAACAACTTCAAGTACCCAAACTTGAAGAAGCACCAATTAGAGTAAAATTGCCTTCTAAAACTCATGCAGACACCAAAAAAAAGTCCCTTTTTGCACCAAACTTTTGCGAGTTAACTTTCATCAGCAAAATGTTATCACTAGTTAGATTAAGATAGTGCGAGGAAGAAAGAAACAATTTTTACTTCGTGGGTATGTCTATTTTTGAATTGAGTGCTGGAATCTAGTAGCTTTTTGCGATATGAATTGAGCAGAGGCTTATCTGATAATGTTGAACTGTGCTATTGAATCCGCTGGGAGGCGGACAGTTTCAAGTGGGAGTTTTGCTCGTTTGTGTGGCTATCAGTTTTGGTGCGTCATTTGTTGTTTTTCTTGGGAAAAAATTGTGTGCGCCGTATGTGAGACATGATCCACCAATTAGAGTTTGCCATGCTGCTATATAAATTTCCACAAATAATTTCCATTCCATGGGATTGTGGAGTTAATTGAACTAAAATGGAAACTTAAAATGTAATTTCTCAAAATTAAGGAAAAATATCTGGGGATAAATTTTTTTCTGGAATAAAAAATAAAATATTTTTATTTATTTCGAGTATATAACACAGTGTAATATTTGAACTAAATTAAAATAAAAATAGTTTAAAATCGGATTAATGAGATTATAGTATTGGTAATTCAAATAAAAAAAATAATTTAAAAATTAATCTCACTAATTAATTTAAATTTTAATATTCTTAGAAAAATAATATTAATAAATTTCAAGTAGTTAAAAATCCTATTTAAGTCAAAAAAAAATTTAGAATTTTTACAACTTTTAGTTCAATTTTTTTTTTTTTTTTTGATAATTTGAAAGGTATTGCATTTGAGAAAACACCACATATAAACAAAAATTAATAATTTTAGATAAAAGCTAGTAAGAGACCAATTGTGACAAAATTGTTTTAATAGATTTAAGAATCCATTTAAGCTACGAAAAATATGAACATACAAAAAATTATATGCAACTATAAGAAAATAATTTCTTCCAAAAGAAGAATCCATCATTGAATTTATTAAGTTGTTGCTGAATTCACCATTTTCGTTATCATCATCTTTTCTGTTCTTGCTTTTTTATTTTTCTTTATCTCATTGTCCAGCAAACCATGAACTACATAAGAAATGATCATTCCATTAACACTCACCATAAAAACTTATGCGAGTACAAGAATTCGAACTGGAAATTTTACAATTTTTACAAGTAATTATCTCTCCTCTTGCTTTCTTTCACAACATACCTTCCTACACTCTACAACTCAAAACTTGCCAATGACAACCCAAATGAAGAGCTCTATCCTCAAAAATCTTCACTGTAATCTTCAAACACTTTGGATTCGCAGCACAACATATGCTCTTTTTAATGTTTTTTTTTTTAATTTCTTTTTGATCAAAAACAAACTAAATAATACATGATCAACTCGTGGACTTTTTATTCAAACAACAACAACAATTTGGGGACGTATTTATATTTTTAATAACTATTACACATAACATATTCAAAATCATTGAAAAATAACATACAACAACAACAATGTGTGGAGGTGCCAGAAAACGATAACCTCTCCTTTTTTTTTTAGAGAAAAACATCATTGGATACTAGGTTGTGCTTCAATCCACCCATCTGCATTCAAGAAGATATCAATATATGTCAACCGCCTCCATTCACCATGTGATAAAGCCTTCTCCCATTTCACTCGTTTAGACTTATCCGATCCTGGTCCAATGCAAACATGTTCTGCATACCTAATTGTACCCTCATGGCGAATGTAGTGCCATGCTTGCCAACCCTCAGGCATGATAGCATGAGGCATGTAGGTTCTGGAGAAAATCACTCTTGAATATTTTCTATGAGCTCTTCCTAGATAAACAGGGCCAGTGGCACTTATAGCACAAGAAAAGAATACAAAACCATTTGCATCGTTTACATTTTCACGACCTTAGAGCAGTAATATAACCAGCTGTTCCATTTAAAATTCCAGTGGTTGCATTTATATGACATCTCTGCACAAATTAACAGGATATATACGTTCGTTTAGTAGTTCAACAGTCGAATATCTGTATCGAATTCAAACATATAAGAGAAGTGTTAAACATAGCGTCCGCTACGCGTAATAGGTTGCAAAATAGGTAATTTTTTTTTTAAAATGACGATACTGCCCGACAGTATATTTTTTTTATCATTTGGCAGCTAGCTAGCTTCCTAAAGCAAGCCGCTACAAATATCTTTTTCGAACATATAAATATTTATGTATAATGTATAGCCTCTGACTTCATATACAGATTGGCCTGCTCCTCAAATGAAATCTATTGCACCTTCTATGTAGGAAGAATTAAAAAATTGACGACCTTGCATATCTGTTAAGGTATCTTGGACTCCTGAAAATCCACAACAATGAAAACTTGCCTTGTCTCCATATAGTGAAGCTGCAGGTGCCCATATGATTTTGTTCCCATCTGGCCCTTTTGGTATAATTAGATCGTATGTGTTCTGTTACAGCCATAAAAGATTTGAAGGTTACAAAATTTAGCGTATATATGATCTATTGCTATTTTTCACTGATAGAAAATGGCAGAAGGAAGACAAACATTGTTGGTTCAAGCAAATGAAAAGGTCGAATTTTTTTAAATAAGATATTTACTTAGATTCTTATATATGTAATATGAAGAAAACTAGTGTTGAAATCCTTATAAATTATATCTTGTTCGAACTCCAAAATAATAAGAGCTCTTATAATTACATTATATAAAAAAAGGGAAAGTAAAATTATTATTAATGTCTATGATTTTAATGAAACTTTTATTTTTTGAGTTTCAAATTCAAAATTTTACGAATTTAAAATTGCTCAAATGCAAATAAGTTAAAATTTATTAATCTAATATTTTAATTAAATGGATGAAGGTGAAAAATCAAGTTGCCGGCGAAAATAAATTTTCACTAACTGTGTTTTTTTTAAGAAAACAAAAATAATAAATTGTCTAACAATATGAGAATTTTCAAATTTAGTTTACCCTGAATAATATATCCACTGCCTTAAAATTATCTGCACGCAATATAAACGCAGAACTTTCGGTTGCACTTCCATCCTCCTTCCATTGGATAATGGTTCTTCTGCTGCTTTCTCCTTGAAGGAACAATAAAAGGCTTGTCTTGGGGGATCATAATTTTTTCACAACAAGCATAATTAATATTAATAGCAACAACATAGAAGAAAAAATATATATATAAACATGATATTGGAGATATATAACATTTAACTATATGTTTAAAAATGCATAATTTAATTGAACTAACTAAAAATAATCATTTCGTCGCTAACAATTTAATGGTCGAATATATATCTTGTGATATAAATAATTGAAAAATTTTAAATTATCAAAAATAGAGAATTAAAAATAATATTAAAAGTTAAATAGTCTAATGGTATAACTTATTTCACAGCATCAATAAATTAAGGTTGGAATATAGAGTACATACTTGTAAATACCAGCTTTTATGAAAATAAGAATCCATAAGTTATTATTTGGTGGAATGGAGTTGATGGCTTTTTGCACACTAGCGAAGTCTCCTTGGCCACTTTGATCAGCTACAATTTTCCTAGAAATCACCCCTTGCACGTTATATTTGTATGCTGCCTTTGGATGTGCAAAGTAAGAGAAAAAGTATGGTTGCACACAAGTAGAGATTTGGGTGAAGAAAATGCATTTTTAAAAAATTTTCAAGCTATATATGGCTTTTGTCAATAAAATGACAATAATAGGAAAATGGGATCAAAGTAGACTTCATGTTGATATAAATGGTCCATTTTTATTATTCCAAGAAATTTTGCTTTTAGTTAGCAAGTAATTAGTATGGTAAGGAGCTATTTTGGTAAACTATTTGGGATAAATGAAGAAAATTCTTATCATTTGGTTAACTTTGACAAGAAAAATCAAGTATATATTGTTAATTATTTCTTATCAAAATCTATATTTTTATGGAAAATGTGACAAAATGGATTCCTGGTATTAATTAAAAGCTGCTATAATAAGCAAAGACGATAAGAGATGCAGAAGAGCACGCCTAATCAAACAGGCCATGAAAGATTCACTGGCAAGGCCGAAAGAGTGTGCTGGTGGGAGCTGCATTTGGCCAATTATGTCAAAATACAGGCCATTCGTGTTGCCAAATGTTGGAGAGGAAACACACAATTTTTTTCGCTAGTAAAGACGATAGTCTTACAGTTACTTTTTGTAAAAGCGGAATAATTACTAATTTTAATTCTGTCATTGTTGATTAGTAAAATTAATTTTTATATAATTTAAAAAAGAGAGAACTGTCTGGTAAAAGTACTTATTAAAAATTGATGATAGGAATTTGGGTCTTGTATATTGTGATAGTTTTGAATTTTTATACAAGAAATTGTATTTAAAGCTTACATCTCTAAATAACCCGATTAAGAGAACTATATTTGGTAAAAAAAAAATAATAATAAGAGAACTATATTAGGATTTAGGACCCAATATGTTATCTGCCCATCTCTTGGTTCATTAGGCTGGCCCATCATATCTGAAAAATGCATTATTTTGCCTATATTATCACATGTCTAGACCAGTTATGGATAGAGCAAAGAAAAAATGTACACAGCAACTACCACCACCACAAATCTTCCTTATCATCATCTTTCACCAACAGATAACAAACCCGCTTCCAAGCTCACCCAGAAAACAATCTTGGACCTCCTAAATACCAAATGCAGTACTTCATTTCAATATCTCAAGCAAATCCATGCTGTGATACTAAGAAGTGGCCACTTTCAGGATAACTATGTATCTGGTACACTAGTCAAATGCTATGCCAATCCTCAGTTCAGCAACCTTGACTTGGCTTTTACAGTTTTTGACCATGTCCCAAAACCCAATGTCTTTGTTTATAACATTATCATTAACTCTTGCTTGGACAATGATGAACCATTTGAGGCTATATATTTCTACTACAAGATGGTGGTTGCAAATGCTAGGCCTAACAAGTTTACTTATCCTACATTGTTGAAGGCTTGTGGGGTTGCAAAAGCAACTAAAGAAGGTGTGCAGTTGCATTCTCATGTGCTTAAACAAGGGCTTAGTGGAGATGTGCATATAAGAAGTGCTGGGATTCAAATGTATGCAACTTTTGGTCACATGGTTGCAGCTAGGAGAATGTTAGGTGAGGATGGAGAATCTGATGTTGTTTGTTTTAATGCAATGCTCGATGGGTATTTCAAGTGTGGAGATATTGATTCAGCTAAAGAACTGTTTGAAAAAATGGAGGATAAAAATGTTGGTTCTTGGAATGTTATGGTGTCTGGTTTGGCCAAAAATGGGATGGTTAAAGAAGCAAGGGAGCTGTTTGATAATATGAGAGAAAAGAATGATATTTCTTGGAGCAGCATGATTGATGGTTATATCAAAGGAGGTTACTACAAGGAGGCATTGGAAGTTTTTAATATAATGCAAAAGGATGAAATTAAGCCAAAGAAATTTGTTTTATCGAGTGTTCTTGCTGCCTGTGCTAATGTGGGAGCTCTTGATCAAGGAAGATGGATTCATGCTTATGTGAAGAAGAATCCCATTTATTTGGATGCAATTTTAGGCACTGCTTTAGTGGATATGTATGCGAAATGTGGGCGGCTCGACATGGCATGGGACGTTTTTGAGACAATGCAAGAAAGAGAAGTTTTCACTTGGAATGCTATGATTTGTGGGTTAGCTATGCATGGTAGAGCAGAAGATGCAATTGAGCTATTCTGCAAGATGCAAAGACAGAATTTCAGGCCAGATGGTATCACCTTTGTGGGTTTGTTGAATGCTTGTGCACATAAAGGAATGGTAGATGAAGGTCTAAAGATATTGGATTCTATGGAGAAAGTGTATGACATTGTGCCTGAGACGGAGCACTACGGGTGCGTGGTTGATCTCTTAGGAAGAGCCGGGGGATTAGCAGAGGCAGAGGAGTTCATATATTCAATGCCAATTGAACCAAATGCCGCTGTTTGGGGTGCACTATTAGGGGCTTGTAGGATATATGGAAATGTAGAATTAGGTGAAAAAGTAGGGGAGATTTTGCTGCAATTAGAGCCAGAAAACAGCGGACGATATGCATTATTATCAAACATCTATGCAAAGGCTGGAAGATGGGACGATGTTACAAAAGTGAGGAAACTGATGAAGCAAAGAGGAGTGAAGACCACTCCTGGAACTAGCCTGATTGATGTAGATGGTGCTGTTCATGAATTCAAAATGGGTGATGGGTCGCATCCAAAAATGAAGGAAATATACATGATGTTGAAAAATATGATTGAGAGGCTTGAGATGAAAGGGTACTCACCAAATACTTCTCAGGTTTTGTTCGACATCGACGAGGAAGAGAAAGAAACTGCACTGTATTGCCATAGCGAAAAGCTTGCAATTGCCTTTGGGTTGATCAACACGAAGCCAGGAACAACAATGCGCATTGTGAAGAATCTAAGGATGTGCGATGACTGCCATTGTGCTGTGAAGCTTATCTCTCAAGTGTATGATAGAGAAATTATTGTCAGGGACCGATCGCGTTACCATCATTTCAGAAATGGAGCATGTTCTTGCAACGACTTCTGGTGAATTCCTGAAATACAACAATCACTCGTAGCTGCAACTTTTATTTTGGTATTAAGTCAACCTTTCTCATATTGTGTTTATAAAATTGTAAATGAACACAAAATTTGCATACCATTTTTATAGCATCAGAAACAAGGCTTAATCCAAAAACAAATAGCTACAGCAGCATGCATCTCTTATTTAATTAATTCATTTCTCCAAAAATAAATAAATACGAATTCTCTAAAGATCAGATGCGAATGCGAAGGAAGACTAAGAGAGTTATAAAAGCCACGTCGATCTATTTGTCATACCTGACATATGCCACATCGTTTATATTTCCTATGTGGCATAAGTCAGATTGGCATGCGACATGTGAATAGACTGCCATACGGGGCCCATACCATGTTATTCGAATTTCTTATGTGGCGTGCACCACATCACTCATTTCTGCACGTGGCACATACACTTAAAACGGATTGTCATACTTGGCATATGCCTTGTACAAAAAATTGCAACTTAAATGAGTAAATTAAAATTAAGATTTTTAGTTTGTTTTCAATGAAAGTTTCCTAAAAAAGAAATTAAGATTTTTAGTTAACTAAAATGGCCAATTTCTCTCTACTATATAAAAAAAAATTGGAAATGTTTGAATTTCAAATTTTTTTTTTACCAAATTTAAATTACAAATTTTGAGATTAAAAAATATAATTTTTAATTTTTTTATCAATTTATTTTTTATTTTATTTAAAAAATATATATATAAAAAAAAAGAAGGATGTGGTCACCAAGTGGATAAAGTAGGAAAGTTTTCAATGACTTAAACTAATCCTAACCAAAATAAAAGAATGAACCCATTTCCTCTCCACCACTAAAAATTCTGAAAATTCTCACAGAAAAATATACAAATAAATAAAATTTCAATCAAACAAACGAAAGTACTTTCCTAACAGCAGCTCCTTATAACCAGCCAGTCACAGATAGACAGACATCTCTGCATGCCCCTCTCAACACAATCCATTTGACCATAAAAAGCCCAAAGCTTTAGGAGGGGGCCATGAAGCTGCTGCTATCTCCTCCTCCTTCTTTATCACGTCCCACTTCTCCCTTCTTCTTCTTCAGTTCCAATTCAAAATTTGCAAAACCCTTCTCCAGTTCGGTTCAATTCTTTCCATATATGTCAAAGAACTTGGCTTTTACTCAAAAAATGATGGTTAAGGCGTGTGTCAAGGTTGAGGTAAATGAAGATGTCCCAGTAGTAGATGAAACTAAGTGGGGTAAAGTCTCAGCTGTTCTTTTTGACATGGATGGAGTGTTATGCAACAGTGAACAGCCTTCTAGATTGGCTGCTGTTGATGTTTTTGCTGAAATGGGAGTTGAAGTTACAGTTGAGGATTTCGTGCCATTCATGGGCACAGGTAAAATGGGTGTTCAGTTTGATCCCCTCCCCTTTTTTTGGTTTCTTAAATATTGTAATTAGCGTCAGCAAATATTGAAAGTGATAGAAAGATATGACTTTTATCATTTTTTTTTTCTAATTTGATTAATGTATTAGGTGAAGCGAACTTCTTAGGAGGCGTGGCTAATGTTAAGAGAGTTCAAGGATTTAATGCTGATGCAGCAAAGAAAAGGTTCTTTGAGATATATTTAGAAAAGGTCACTGCTTGAAAACACAGTCTAACTTTGTAATGCAGCACTTGTCTGCCATTTCAATGCCTGATATCGTTTTCTTGAATTTTGCAGTATGCTAAACCCAATTCTGGAATAGGATTCCCAGGTGCCCTTGAACTTATTACCCAGGTAACAAAACTCCACGATTCTGATTCAGATTTCACCTAACTATTCTGATTACTAATATAATAGAAATGTTCAACAGTGTAAAGAAAAAGGTCTCAAAGTTGCTGTTGCATCTAGTGCTGATCGTATCAAGGTTGATGCAAATTTAGCAGCTGCTGGTTTGCCGCTGTCAATGTAAGAAATTGTAAACTAGAGAAGGAATCTGTGTCTTTAAAGTCAATAATGCTCCTTTCTTTTTCTTAAAAAGATGAAGCCTGGTGCCATTGTGATTACCTTCAGTTTAATCTAATGCCAGGTGTTATGGTTTTCGTGAGAATCTGAAAACCTTATGAGAGAGCTGCATATGTACACACACATTTATATAATTTATGTTGGGATATGTTGATACATGGACCAGTTTGAAAGTTGAATGTTGGTCATAGTTGCAAATGAAAAAAGGTGAAAAGGACTTCATGATTTTAGGGAGGTCTGTACTTTTGTTCTGCATATGATTAGTCCAGAAACCAAGGGTCTAGGTTTTTATTGTCGCAGCTCCAGATATGTGTGAGATGATTGTATCTTTCACCTGGGAAGCATTGGAATGCTATTTTATCTTATTTTGTTAACCTCCTTTTTATCAGGTTCGATGCTATTGTGTCAGCAGATGCTTTTGAGAATTTGAAACCAGCCCCTGACATTTTTTTGGCTGCATCAAGGATCTTGGATGTGCCCCCTAGTGAGGTATACTCTTTGGTTTTGAACATTTTGTTCTCTCTATTAAGTTGCTGGAGTTTTTGATCCAAAGCATGTATTATAAATGATTGAAGCTACCAAAAAAGCAGTTCCTGTGGCTATAAAGATAGTGAAATCTGTTGGCTAAATTTTAGTTTTTCTTTTCTCCTGTGGTTCATTCTTGTCATATTAATGAATTTTTTGCTGCTATTCCAGTGTATTGTTATTGAAGATGCACTAGCTGGAGTACAAGCCGCACAAGCTGCACAGATGAGGTGAATAATGAGTTTTTGTTTCATTATAATATCTGTTGCAATAAATTCTTTCAAAACATATTGTGTTGACACTTAAAGACTCTGTTGTATTTCTTTTCCCCTTTGCTGATGGCATCTGCTTTTCATTTTGTGTCACTTTTCTGTTCCATTGACTGCTAATCAACCACATTATGTGCTTCTTGCAGATGCATAGCTGTGACAACTACATTGTCAGAAGAGGCACTGAGGAATGCAAGTCCATCCCTTATCAGAAATGACATAGGAAATGTTTCACTTGATGATATTCTCAGTGGTGGACCAAATGGCTATAGTATGTAGTCCTGAAGATGTCATTTTGTACCGTCAATAATGTAGACTGATGAAGCTGCTTTTGCATCACATTTAAAGAATTCTAAAACTTTCTTTCTTTTTGTATTGAATGATATTCTCAATGGTGGATCAAATGGCTATAGTATGTAGTCCTGAAGATGTCATTTTGTACCGTCGATAATGTAGACTGATGAAGCTGCTTTTGCATCACATTTAAAGAATTCTAAAACTTTCTTTCTTTTTGTATTGAATTTCCTTTGTATTCATTTTCTTCTCCAATAAAACTGAAGTATCACCTTGTAAAGTATCAAATGCCTTTATAATTGTCATATTAGATTTTTCTTAAGATGGTAAACAAGTTCACATCTTTATTGTTCTCCTAGAAGCTTTTGTGCTAGTCAGTAGTTAAGAATGTTTGCATTCTGGCACAATGATATCTAATAAAGATATGCCATTGCAGATGAGAAGGTGCAGGGACCTCAGGTTCTGCATACTTCTGAACAGACTTCAGCAGCAATGCTTGAAGAAAGAACAGATAATGGGTCAATCTCTAGCATCATTGCTACGAATGACGAAGTTTTCTCAGTTGGGGGGTAAGCTAGGTTCTTTTTCTTTAAAATAATTGACTGTGACTATTAAACAAAATTTCCCCCTTCTTACAATGTAAAAGTCGTTCCACTGTTTGTTATTCTTCTAGCTGATATTCATCAGAACTGGGATAAACACACACCTCCCATCAAGAGAGAGAGAAAGAGAGAACCGAACTAGAAATTTAGCTGATTTTGTGGCTCTATGTAATAATTTTATGATATTTTGGGTTCTGATTTTTGTCAATGGTGAATCAAATTATGCTGGGTACTTCTAATTTGTAGATTAAAAAACCGCCACATGTTCAACAAGAACTTTCGGATTTTTTTTTCCATGATACAAAAATTCTGTTATAGTTCTGAAACTTCTCCAAAATGATGAAAAGTGTGTCCATTATAAAATTACGATGCCATTATCCAGCAAAATACTTTCTTTTCCTATGGACATATTTTAAACTGAATCTAATGCATGCAAATACACAATTGTGATTGTGTCTCTCTGACAAAGAAAATAAAGCCCCAGTATAACTACTTCAGGCTACAGAAATAATTTGTGGACAGGTTGCAGGCCTCTCGGCGCAATATATTGAGATATGGAAGTTTGGGGGTTGCTCTTTCTTGTTTGGCCTTTACCATTTCAAATTGGAAGGTAACTTATGCTAATAGAATGATGAATCATTTTATATAGTTGGATTCATGTTACATTCAATCTGATATTTTAAGGACCATGAAAATGTAACTTCAGAGTGATCAACAAGGATGCTATTTTATGTTACTATGTGTATACATATTTACATTTTCTCATACACGCCTTTGCATTTCTAGGCAATGCAATATGCATCTCCTAAAGCTGTATGGAATTTGTTGTTTGGAGTTGATAAGCCAAATTTTCAGAAAAATGATGCAGGTATATGTCAATATATATATATATATATATATCATATAATACACTTTGGCTGGCCATGCTATTCCTTTCTTTTCTGTTCTGTTCTTTTTCTTGTTTCTTCAATTATATTATTATTTTCTTAATGTTTAGTTCACTATTTATTAACTTTAGATGACTTTCTAGTCAATAGTGATTTTGGTTTGTGGTTTCTAAGGTGAAAATCTCAAACTCATTGGTAAATCACAGTCAAGAGTCCAGCGATTCGTAGATTATATAGCTGATTTAGAAACCAGGTAACCAAGAATTGTCCTTCCCACTTTTGGTACATTTATAGCAATATTCAATTTTTACCTGCATGCTATTTTACTTTGTGTTTTCCATGAAACTTCAATTTCCAAGATTTATGGTTTAATCTGTTCTGGTATTTATTATCTTCTATTGTGTTAGGGGAACTGCTCGCAGTGTGCCAGAATTTCCAGCTAAACTTGATTGGTTGAATACAGCTCCACTTCAATTTCGTAGGGCAAGTTTTACACAACTTAAATTGCTGTTGTAAATTTATAAGCATTACGGTCACCAACATGTAGCTGTTAGTAACATTTATTGTTCAAGCCATGTTTGCACATGGCATTGACTCGTTTTCTTAGCTGAAAAATTATCAAACAATAGAGAATTTCTGTGTGGTTCAGCACAATTTTTTGTTTCAGTGAGGTTTCTACATGACAGACTACCTGTGATATAGATTTAATATTCAAACTGTTTCAATTTCTTTATGCAGGAATTGAAAGGCAAAGTGGTTCTGCTGGACTTTTGGACCTATTGCTGCATAAATTGTATGCATGTTTTACCAGATCTAGAGTTTCTGGAGAAAAAATACAAAGATAAGCCAGTATAGCTCTTCTTCGCTTTCAGATATCACTATCTGTTGATTGTTTTGCATTTTGAGCACTGGCCTGTGTTCAACTCTGCTAAACCTCAAGTCCATACTTGAGGTCTAGAATTCATGCTCAAAGTTTTTCATGTTGACAAGTTAAGGCCATAAGAAAAACCTGCATGACAAGATAAAACAATGGTGTAAGGAGAAAGCAAAAGATCTGGAATTTGTGTCCAAAGTTTTTCATGATGATGCTTGCCATATGTCTTTAACATCGTGCCAATACTTTCTTATCATGCTTTTGGTCAGGATTCACAACGACTCCACATGATGTTTTTCTGTTGTAATATTGTCACAGTTCACTGTTGTGGGGGTACATTCCGCCAAGTTTGACAACGAGAAAGATTTAGAAGCAATCCGCAATGCAGTCTTACGCTACAACATCTCTCATCCAGTAAGTCAATATTTAGAAGTACATGCATAATATCAGTGAGCTTTCTCTTACTTATTCAGCATAAGAACCAAAGTTGAAGTTTTGGGTACTATCATTGAGACTTGCCTAACCATAACCTCAAATAAAATGACACTGTAGCTGTTTCCTTGTTTGTATATCCATCTGCTCGCTTCATTTAATTACTTGCATGCTTCCTTTGTTCTGACAATCATCCAGGTGATGCTGCAAGGATTAATAAGCCAAATAAGAATGGCCTGAACGTGAAGTTATGCTTAATGTGGCTTGTACAAGCCTCTATAATAATGACAAACAGTCACCAAGGTTATGAAATTGGCTAGTATTTTCAGACATCTATCTTACCCAATGATTAAAATTCTTAAACTTAATAAGGGATACAACGTTCTAAAATTGATGCCAATGGTTTTTTTTTTTAAAAGAGAATATCAGACTAATCGGAGAAAAGCATCTATTCTAGAATTTTGCATTGTCTGATGGACACATGAGCTTATAAATATGATATGTTCACAGACAGACCATTTAGTGCTTTTGCCTTAAGCAACAGGTTATGATCTTAAATTTGCTTATTCAACTGCATAATCTAATATTTCCATATTTTTTTTTATCTTACTTTTGCCTCTTATCAGTATAGGTTGTCAGTGATGGAGATATGTATCTGTGGCATGAGCTAGGCATCAATTCATGGCCTACATTTGCCCTTGTTGGACCCAATGGAAACCTTCTTGCTCAAATATCAGGAGAAGGCCGTCGAAAGGTACCCATGAGCAGCTCCAATTGATTTTAAATTCATGAGTTTACTCTGAACACTATATTGAATTAGCAAGCATGAGTCCTTTACCTTTAATGAGGTCATCATTGAAGAGAAGTTGAAAACAAGGAAGATCAGCAAATTTCTTGCATGGAATCATTTTTGTAGTTAATTACTGCTGCAAAAACTTATACTGAAACTTAAAAAACTCATTTCAAAAACTTTTAATCTTGCTTTTTGTTGTCATTTCTTATTTTTACCCACTAATGATATCAATGGTGTAGAAAGAAAGTCACTTTTTTTCCTTCTCGTTTTAGGATCTTGATGATCTGGTGGAGGCAGCTCTTCTATATTATGGTGGAAAGAGGATGCTAGACAGCACACCAATTCCCATGAGTTTGGAGAAAGATAATGACCCTCGTTTAGTTACTTCTCCTCTGAAGTTTCCTGGAAAGTTGGCTGTTGATGTACTTAACAATCGGCTGTTTATTTCAGATAGTAACCATAACCGCATAGTACGTCGCTCTCTCTCTTACACATGCATGCACCCGGAAAAAGGAGGAAAAAAAACTGCCGCACTCGTAGTCTATGAGCAACAAGAAAATCACCAGAACTGATCCTTTGATTCTTTAAATTTCTGTAGGGTGAAGCTTAAAAGGATTTAGATCATTAACATCTTATCTGGCATACTTCTCAAATTCAGGTGGTCACTGATCTGGACGGTAACTTTATTGTCCAAATTGGGAGCACTGGAGAGGAAGGTTTACGTGATGGTTCCTTCGATGAAGCCACTTTTAATCGACCTCAGGTGAGGATTTAAGCACCTATAGATGCATTCTGAGGTCTGATGATTCATGTTTGAGCTTTGTTTTTTAAACATATTTGCAATAACGTTATTTGCTTCTCCAGGGTCTGGCATACAATGCAAAGAAAAATATCCTGTATGTTGCAGATACTGAAAATCATGCTTTGAGGTAAGCAGGATGAATTCAATGCATAACATTGAAAATTATAAAAGAAACAAAACCGAAAATTTCATTATAACTATGTTGCTTGTATCATTTTCCTCCACTCCTGCACCATCAGACCTTTAAATTCATTAATATCTATATGATGAGCATGCATGCCTTCTAATTAATTTCCCATCTATTCCAAAACATATTTGAGTACATGGAGTGTGAAATTGCACCAATAGGCTCATCCTTGCTGTAAAGTAGTTCACTATATGCAATTGTTCTCTTGTAGGGAGATTGATTTTGTCGGTGAGATGGTGAAGACTCTTGCTGGAAATGGAACCAAAGGTTCTGACTATGAAGGGGGGGGGAAAGGAACAACACAGGCAAGATAGGATAAACATGACTTCACATTGTTGATGCTTCAAAAATTTGTGACTTGTGTTAACATGACTTCACATTATTTTTCATTGGAAACAACAGAATCTTGTGATTGCATATCAAATCCATTTATGATGAGTATGATATCTCATGTATTAACCTCTTTATTTTAATTCTAAAATCCACATCCTTTCTCTTTCAGGTTCTCAACTCTCCATGGGATGTCTGCTTTGAACCTGTCAATGAGAAAGTTTATATTGCAATGGCTGGCCAGCATCAGATATGGGAGCACAATACTCGAGATGGAATTACTAGAGCTTTCAGTGGTGATGGTTATGAAAGAAACTTGAATGGTTCAAAGTATGATAACTGGTTTACCTTCTCTGTTCAAATTTTGCATTCTTATGGATTTCCCAAGCAGATTTACTTAGCATGGTTCATTTTTTATTAATTGAAGTTTCTGTTTCTTAAGAAATTTTTCATGTTTTGACATTGATTTTCTTGTTTCATTCTTGAATAGTGCCAAAAACACATCATTTGCACAACCATCTGGAATTTCACTTTCTCCTGGTAACATTTTGGATTATTTTGACACATTTTGGCATTTTATACTGTCTACAAAGTCACTTTTTGGCAACTCAACTGTTGTAATGAAAGTTTTTCTTATTCATAGATTTGAAGGAGGTATATGTTGCTGATAGTGAAAGCAGCTCCATTCGTGCTCTTGATTTGAAAACTGGAGGATCAAGGCTGCTAGCTGGTGGTGATCCAATTTTCCCTGACAACTTGTTCAAGGTCATCCACTTTTGAGGCTAATGAACCATTTGTGTCATGAAATGATCTTTTAATTTTCAAACTCAATTACACACCATAGAAAGTGAATAATGAACATTTCAGAGTTTATTGCTTAAAAGGATGTATTATTTAGCCTTCACTAGTCTTCAATTCATTCCTTTTCTAAATTGTGCAGTTTGGAGACCATGATGGAACAGGGTCTGAAGTACTCTTTCAACATCCATTGGGTGTGTTCTGTGCAAAAAACGGTGACATATATATAGCTGATAGCTATAATCACAAGGTAATTTTTGTGACTGTTGACAATACCTGATGCTTTTTAATTGGCATAATTTGCTGCATGAATGGTGTATAAATCAATATTTTGTTGGGTTACTTCTGTTACCAATTACTTGTCATTTAATACTTCCAATTTGAAACCTTAAGTACCCACTAGTCTGTCCCATAAGAGTCATGATTGCACATTTTACTCAGAATGCCAAGTATGTATTTTGGGTGGCTATCTTCGAAGGCAGTTTTGTGTTCATGGTAATGCTTGTACCTATCCAGGCACTCCTTGCATTAATGACCTGAAGACAGAGTGGTCTTGTTTAGCAAGAAATTAATAAACTCTGAATATTTTCAGTCCATTTTGAGTCAGATTTCATGGATAATGCTAATAAAAAGTTCCGGTTTGTACAAAACCCAAGAAATTTCCTTTTTGTTTGTGTTCAATTTTCTGTATATAGACAGTGGTAATTTTTTTATTATAAATAAAGACTCAAGAATCATTTTCCTTTTCAATTTTCAGATCAAGAAGCTAAATCCAGCTACTAAAAGAGTTAGTACAATAGCAGGAACTGGGAAAGCTGGTTTCAAGGATGGAAAAGCACTGGCTGCTCAGGTTAGGTTCATTAGAAACTTTGACGTTGTTGCAGTCTAAGGATAATAGTGATACAAGAATTGTTATTGTTTTGTGGGGCTCTCCAGTGCCTCTTGACACTGGCACTTGAAACGATTACAATCCTTGAAAGATTAAATTACTCTCCATCTTTGAAACACAACTGCCATCAGTAGTAATGAAGCATGGCTTATGCATCCGGCAGTCCATTGCTGTGTGCTCCCAGTTGCCTAAAATATCAAATTTAATTCTCATTTGTGTTTTGCAGCTTTCAGAGCCATCTGGAATGATTGGAGCTGGAAATGGTTATTATCTTATCATATGCCATTTACTATAATGAAGATTGTAATGCATCCATATTTCCTTTGTTGTTGCCCAACATTTATTAATTGGCAGAATTTAGTTATATTAACTTATTAATCAGGTAAGTTCATCAGTAATGAACATATTTTGAATGCATTAATTGGTTATTTGCAGGAAGACTCATCATAGCTGATACAAACAACAGTATCATCAGGTATTTAGACTTGAACAAAAAGAAAACTGAGCTTTTTACTTTGGAGCTAAAAGGAGTTCAGCTTCCTGCACCAAAATCCAAATCCTTGAAACGTCTTAGGAGACGATCATCAGCTGATGTGCAGACAATTAAAATTGATGGCGGTTCATCTAGGGAGGGAGACCTTTCTCTCAAAATATCTTTACCTGAAGAGTACCATTTCTCAAAGGTAACAGGGGGCCTAACATCTTGAATAGCTGTATATCAATTCCTCCTACTGCTGTCACACAATTAGTGGTGTAATCTTTTTTTTTTTTTCTTTTTTAGCTGATTTTGTGATTTTAAACGAATACCTTTTTGTACATGAAATGCAGGAAGCACGCAGCAAATTTATTGTTGAAACTGAGCCTGAAAATGCAGTTTTGATTGATCCTTCTGATGGATATCTTAGTCCAAATGGAACTGCAATCCTTCATTTCAAGAGATCCTCTGCCTCAGCTTCAACAGGGAGAATAAATTGCAAGGTATACCCTTTTTTTTCTTTGTGCATCACATCTTGCATGCAACAGATGAAACTGAGAGCCAAATTTTTCATGCACTGGAAAATGCAAATGGGGTGCATTTTGCATGTAAAATTTCATATGTCCATGTTGACTGATACTGCAGTACATATTATATGGATTATAGAATGGAAATATGAAAGAGTGTCTTGGACAATTTTTACACATATAGAAAATGATATTTTCTTATTCAAACAGGGTACTAATTCGCCTAAGTTTAACTTGAGAACTGCAGAACCACGTGCTCCTTTTAGAATTTTATGCCTTGCAATGTCAACATGAAGCACTCTAGGTTGTAGAAACTAGAAACTGTCTTTTGAACTGTCAATACTCAATTTGGTTATTGTTTTATAGGTCTACTACTGTAAAGAAGATGAGGTGTGTTTATATGAATCACTTCTGTTCGAAGTACCCTTCCAAGAAGAAGTTCCAGACTCTGCCCCATCAGAAATTACACTTGCTTATGCTGTGAAGCCCAAAGCTTCAACAAGCAGTTTGCAGTTTCCAGTTAGCCACTGACAGCAACGCCACATAATTACTTTGTAAGACTCCTATCTTTTTTTATTCTCTTTACCTTGAATATTCAAAATCACTTGGAAAGGAAATTAGTTGCACCAATATGAAGCAAACATCATTGTTTCTAACATCTTGGCTCTGGGCATCGTTTCACTGACTATTACTATTCTCTACTATATATGTTTATTACCTAGTGTCAACATTCTAACCCTTTGAGATTAGCCCTAAGATACAACCTCCAAAGTATGATAGTTTAAGTTTATCATAATCTTAGTTGTTTTTGTGTTCATATTGGAAATTTCTTATATTTTTTTATTGATGGAAGAGAATAAAATACCTACGTACTAGTCCAAGGAGACAAGGAAAAGGTCAAATTGCTCTAATCATTTTGCTTCATGGAGTATTATAGAATTATACAACATTCCCAGAAACCATTGAACTTGTTTGCTAATAGAATATTTGCAACTTGTTTTCTCCAATGCTTATTATAATTTTGTGTTTATCTTGATTTAGACATATTCTTCGAGTTTCCATTTTCTTGACTGAAATAAGAAAGTTTATGTATTGATTCAGGGAGACAGAGAAAAGTCAATCCAAAAACTCTGGTGTCTTGGCACCAGATGGTCAACATAAACAGGTTTAATGTACCCAGCATAAGTGTTTCTCATATATACACGTTTCTTTAACATAATTCGTAAATTGTGGAGAAGATTAAATTTTATGCTACGTGTGTGATAGGCCAAATCATTTTGCACCAAGATTTGTGTTAATGCATGTAATGTATCCACTGCCATGATTTGCTTTATCTGCTCGTCTTTCTTTTGTGGGAGTATGAAGGAGGCAAGGATCATCCTTATCCACACTACTAATAGAAATTGAAATATTACATCCGCAAACATATGTATTTGTTTGAATTTGTCACTTTACCCTATTTATTTCTAATTTTGTTAAATTAACACCTCAATTTGTCTATATTTCATCATATAAACACTTGTTTGCAATGTTGGCAAAACAGGTGAATTAGATGTCAGCATATACACAGTGGTAAATTGGCAAATTCATGTGAGTATAGGGGGGCAAAGTGATAAATTTATGCAAGTACGGGTGTTTATATAATAAGTTATAGACAAATTAAAGTGTTAATTTGATAAAATCAGAAGAAGTATGGAGAGAAAGTGATAAATTCATGCAAATACAAGTTATGCCAATAGAAATTTCTATTAAATTTCTCGTCTACTCTATATATATATTTGATTTTAATATTTAATGTGTGTATCATATTGTTAGTAGTTGTATAAAATATTTAGAATATAGATCATATATTCTACAAATTGGATGTAATAATCTGAATATACACTGGTCATTTGCAATATAAATATTACACTCATTGCATCCACGCAGTGGAAGAGACAAGAGACCCACCGAACCTACAACGGGGCCGAATTTTAGGTGAGGAGATGACACATAAAATGTAAGGATATGCCATCAATCATTCGACAATAAATTTAGAGTCAAAACTCTCAATCACTTGAAGAATGATTTGAAATCACTTACCTCACAACTTAGAATAATCCATTGGAGTTTTGATAAGACACTTGTTTTTAACCTTGTAACCAACATTAATTAAGGTGCTCAATGTGTCCAAGTTATCTTGGTTAGTGTTAGGCCACTTTCATTAGCTGCCTAAATGGTATTTGGCCTTATTTAAGCATATTCCTAAAACAATTATCATGACTTTTATTAAACTAATTAATTTTAATCATCACTATTGTGCTACGCATAAATAAGCAAAAGGGTCGATTGATTACATATCAAGGCACGCACTCGTGTGCGCCACTTTGTCTTTAATTGGCCTTAATGATGATTATTCTCTTTTTTTTTTTTTTTTAATGAATGGAAGAGGGCAGATTAGCGACCTCCATTTCATACCTAGCAAAAGAAATATATATAATTAATATAAAAATAATAAAAAGCAACCGTTGAGAAGCCTAGTCTAACCTTTATAGGACGGATGATTTACCATTCTGTCACGAGCTAAGATATTGGTAGAAATCATAGATTAAACCTCCCTTTCTCATATAATCTCTATTCAAAATCCTAATACAAGAGCATTTAAAAAAAATATTAAGAAGCCTATGCTAATTCATTATGCTAAAAAAAAAAGCCTATAGTAATCAAATTATAATGTGGACATGAACCGTTTTGTTCAGCTAATTCAAGTTTATTTTTTAATATTATTATGCAAGTTGACAGCGTAATACGCGTTTGTTCCACCAAATCTTGTGTTATTTTTGCAAAAATATTTTAATCCATTATTGTTTTATTTAAATCAGCATATATAATGGTATTATTAAGTTATTAACTTAAGTGTCTATTATCTAACTTTCAGCTTTTAAAATGTTTTGATTAATATAAAGGTCATGCATACAATATGAGATAGTCTTATGATAGAATTCGAACTATACATCACCTTTAGAGAGATGTGATTAATGCGCCCCTACCTCACCGGCTTCAATTTTTAAAATATTCAATAAATATTTAGATCAAAGTTCACATTTTGAGCATTTTTTTTTTCAAATGTATTATGAAATTAGACGACATTCTAATCTGAATATTGATACAAAATAAAATGTGGAAATTTGAAGTTTGTTCTGTTTTGATTTCTTCCATTTTATCTCGTTTTCTTTTTTAGTTCAAACGGTAGATTTGGCACTGATAATTATAACTACAGTTGATTTAAAACATCTCTCCCCCCATTTTTACAAACATTCTAAATATTATTTCATTAAAAAGATTGGTATTTGACCAAAAACTTTTGAAACCATTTGGTAAAAAACAACTCTCACTTAAACAACGTTTTGAGTTTTGTATTGTATTTTTATTGAAAAATATTTATTGTCCTCGTAATTATATCTGAATTATACCGAACTAATTAAAGTCTAATAGATTCTAATACGAACGGTTTAGAAAAAAAAAATTAACATTATCTCCATATAAAACAAAATCTTAAGCTAAATGATCTTATCAAGGAAAATATGGTGTCTATGCATATATACTTAGATTAATACAAGGGGAGCAACAATTATTAGAGAAGTTTGGACATTTGATCGAGATTAGTGAGTCAAATAATCTAATAATTTAAAACCTCATGTCCGTGACAACAAATGAAGATGGTTTACTTGTCAAATTCAAGCATTGATAAAATAAATTCAAACACCAAATGAAACAAGAATTATCAACTTTTTTCTTAAATCTTTCTTTAAACAAATGACAAGTGTTTATTATTTAATCAAGAAACTCCAAGATAGGGAGCAAAACCCAATTAAAAGTTGCTTGTCTTATGTTAAATCACAGGTTTTAATTAAAAAAAATTTATGCATCCAGCTGTTAAGGTTTGATTTATTATACTAATTGTTTTCAATTTAGAGCCACAAGTAAATCCTAATTGGCTGCTTCAGGGGAAGTAGTTAAGAAATGGGATAAGCAGGAATCTGCTGGAGCTAAGTTTTGAATTATTTTAACGCTTAAAAATACATTATCGTAAATGAAAAAAAAAAAAAAGAGGAAATTTCATTCAATGGCTCAGTCAACGTGCATCTTTTTACTAATGATCGCACTTTTTTTTTCAGTTTTGTTTTTTTTTTAATTTTTAGTCTAATTTTTGCTCCATAATTTCATTTTGCAAAATCAACATTTCATATTTTTTTATTTTTTCATAATTTTTTTATCTTTTTATTATTTTTGAAATCATCTTTAATTTAAATTTACTGTATGTACTTATTTGATTTGTATATTTTAAATAATTTAATTTTAAATTTTAAATAACAATTTTTTAAATTTTGAAACTTACTATTATTTGGAATATAAAAATTAAGCTAATTAAACTAAAAATTATTCATAATTTTCAATAATTTTTTTTCATAATTATTTAAAATTTAAAAATTAAACTAATTAAACTAAAAATTATTCATGATATTCAATAAAAATAAAAAAAATTATGAAATGTATCAAACAAATCATTATTTTTATTATTGATACTAATAAAAGTAAAAATTATATTTATGATCTTAATTTGATTATTAATGATGAAAAAACTAAAAAAACACAAACATCAACAAAAATTAACAACTGCAATTTTTGTTATTTTTGTTGATTTTATTATTTCAATTGTAGTTTTCAATTATTTTTGTTAGTTCTCTGTGTTTATATTTGTTCATTTTTGTTAAAAATAAAAAAATAACAACAAAAAATAATAAAAATTATGAGATATATAAAAAAAAGTATTATTTTTATCATTACTATTAATAAAAGTAAACATTTTATTTGTAATCTTAATTTTGTCATTAATAATAAAAAAATAATTTAAACAATAATAAAAATAAACAACAATCAACAACTGACAATCGACAACATAAAATTTTATTGGTTTTTGCTGATTTTTATTGTTTCAATTGTCGTTTTTAGTTGTTTTTGTTTCGGTTCACTGATTTTTGTTTTTTTTTTTTTTTTGAGCCTTTTTTTTTTGTTGATGTTACAAATACATCATAAGAATTGTAAACTTGCTACATATTGATGATCAATAAGTATGAAATATTTTTTAAAAAAAAATAAAGTTTGAAATAAACAAATTGAAGTAAAAAAAATAAAATCCTTATTTTTTGAGAATATAAAAGGAGAAAATTTTGTTTATTTATTGTTGTTACAACAATTGAAGATATTTATTGCTTAGTTTAACAACAATTGAAGATGTTTAGTTTATAATTATTCATTTGAAAAAAAAATTCTTAAGAGAAAAAAATACTAAGCAAAAAAAAGAAAATGTTGAGAATAAAATGAAGACAGTGCCTTAAAAATAAAAAAAGACGTTGAGCAAAAAAAAATTGAGAAAAAAATATGAAGACATTAGAAAAAAATGTTGAGAAAAAAATGAATATAGTACTATAAAAATAGAAAAAAATGTTTAGCAAAAAAATATTGAGAAAAAAATAAAGACAGTAGAAAAAAATGTTGAGCAAAAAAATATTGAGAAAAAAATAGATGAAAACAGTATTGAGACAAAATAAATAAAAATAATATAAAAAAAATTATTGAAA
>CATIWM010259432.1:0-10678 GCA_949671775.1 Mallotus repandus
CGTTAGAAAATTTTAAGCAGAGGTGGGAGCTGTTTAGGGTAGCATGTGATCAAGCTGAGGAGTTCGTGGAGTCTGTGAAGCAAAGGATTGGATCAGAATGTCTAGTTGATGAGGCCACTGGTTCTATGACTGGGAAGTCAACAACGGGTCTTCCACCTATTAGTGCTGTTCGGTTGGAGCAGATGAGTAAAGCTGTACGATGGCTTGTTATTGAGTTGCAGCATGGTTCAGGAGCAGCTAGTGGTGCTGCAGGACATGCTCATCCTTCTGCTCCATTTGATACTCGGTTTTCTGACGATGCAGCCCAATAGGTATGGCAGCATTCAGCAATGAATGTTTTTCTTGTTTCTCTCGTCCGTCCTCTCTTCCGTTCCCCTTTTTAATTTTTTTGGTATAATTAATCCTTTTTCCGCCCATAAAGTAATCTAATTTGAGCTATGTGAATCTAAATTAATGTTATTATTTTAGACCAAAGAGCATATACAAGGACCCAGATGATGGGTGGCAGCTGTTTTTGAAGTTGGAATTTGTTCAATGTCCAGCTAATCCTACTTACATCCAATGTAGGTTGATTGAATTTGCCTACTTTTCTTTGCATTTGGCTTCAAAATTCAGAACCCTTGATTTTTTTCTTGCTTTAGGTGTTGTGTCCGGAGCGTAGTGCACAGAAACAAAGAATGATAAAAATTGGATAGAAGAACCTGACAATTATGGTTGAATAATCCCTAAGCATTTTAATATTGGTCCATAGACATACACCCAAACGAGAAAGCATTAAAATCCAAATAACATGCATCATGAGATGCTAAGCTTATTTCTTCATTTCTTCCCTTTGATACATGCTGATACTTCATTTATGTAGGCTGTCTGCCATTACAAGAAAAATATTTGAAAATTTACTGGAGGCATTCGTGTTGATTTCAATGCTTCTTCATTTGAAGAAAAATGAATTAATATGGATTCCAAAAGAAGTATGTGCAAATTATGGGAAATGCAATCAGTGAAGAACCATTCAACAAATTAGTGTGAAAAAAGACTGCAAATGAAATAAAACAATTGTCATTTGGTTATTTGGAATTCATGAAGCTATGCAATGGTATATACTATGAAGTGAAGTAAGTTAGTTACAATTATGGTTGAACTTTTATCTTATATTTTCAATATTCTTATATGATAAGTTAGCCGCAGGAATGACAATTGTTTTTCTGCTAATCAAGTTAGTCTTTGATAGTTTTACATAATTACATTTTATGGTGAATCAAAACTAACCATGTATAATTTGTTGTAGTGGCTTGCTAGAATGTAAGCTTGACCTAAATGATAGAGTGCTTTTGGAGGCTCAAGGTCGAGCAACAAAAGGAAAAGCTATCGATCTAGATGACATCAAGTTTCTATGTATCCAATTTCGAATATTTTATTTATTTATTTTTGTATATTTTTAGTTTATTTTCTGTAAATGAAACAATATCTTACACTTTTATTCAGCTCATTATATTTTTCATTATCTTTGATTAAATATATTATTATTATTATTATTATACAAAAAAAATTCTTAATTGAAAAAAACATATATAAAATTATTGTACGTATAATAAACGGAAAGTATTCAAAATTATTGTATATGGTTGAATGTCAATTGATATACTTCACAAGACAATTCTAAATTGTTTTGGACAATTGGCGAGGGAGGAGGTGGGGTAATTCGGGCCCTCCCCTTCTATAAAAGTGTCACAATTCTAAATTTATAATGCACAAACTGTAATTTTTCTTAAAAAAATTTCAACACAAGCTTAATAGTTTTGACCAATACAATAGGAAACAATTTTTTTTTTTAATTAGCATTAGTTATATTGGTCACAAATTAAGGAATTCAAATTTGAGATTTGTATAATTATTATAAATGAAAATATACTAATTAAACTACTATGATTGTCAATGTGCAGAATATAATTACTCTCCTCAAAATTAACTAATTGGATAAAATCGTATAATATTGCTTGATAAACATTTAATACATGAAAACACATTACCTGATAATATTAATATATTAAAAAAGGGAAAAAAAACTGAAGAGAGTTCCATTGCTGGGTGGAAAAGCCAATATCATCAAACTAGAGCACATATCCAAGGAAAAATTGAGACAAATACCTCAAATTTGGCATATTATCTTAGAATTGAGAGTTAGACTTGGGTGATAATTAAGTTGTAATTAAAGTTTAAAGTTTGTAAATATTAACAATATGAAGCATATTCTTTTTTTAAAAAAAAATTATGCAGATTTCAAACTATTTAAGTATCAATATAGAGTAAAATTAAAGTCCCTCATAAGTAGTTTAAGTAGTAAAAAGTATGGACATTTAGAGCGAAGAATTAAACCACTTCAGCTATCTCAAAAAAATAGAAAGCATTAATAACCACAGAAAGTCAAGGAAGTGGAAGATTCGAACTAGACCTTCAGTGTGGTCGCCTCGAGAACGACTTGATTTTATAATATCAAATTATCAACTACAACAACAATTATCATCAACTATTACATTTATCAACATCTAATCCAAAACTTTTGCACCACTTAGAATTTAAATCTGAAACTTCTACGGTTCGAGAACCTCCTTTTAGACCACAGTAAGGTTGATTGACAACTTGCATTGTATTATATTTTTGGTGAAATTTTTGCCTTTGCTATTGACAACCTCACAAATGCAGTTTTCTGAATCTTTTCAAGAACCCAATGTGTTTTGACAAAACTAAATAACTAAATAAAGAACCCAACATACATATAGTTTTCATCTACAACCTTTGTTTATTTATTGGTGAGAGACAACCATAGCTAGCAGCTGCATCCTGCGTGCAATGCAATACACTAGCTAGCTAATAGACATGCTGATATGTAGCTGTGGCCACAAAGCCATCGCATGTAGTTAGAAGGAAATACCCTTCAAATATCACATGGATTCTCTCCTTATCCTTGAAAATATCGATGAGGCAACAGACAAATGAAGAGAAAAGAAAGTTTTTTTTTTTTTTAAAAAAAAAGGAAAGCTGAGATCAAGGAACAAGGATTGAAAGAGATGATAGCAGATGCTTTATTATATATCTATTTCAGTCGAATATTAGACATATGTAATCTGCTTCATTTAATCGATTATGATTCTATGAGTTGAGCAAGCATGGTTACATCAATAGTACAATTTTGAATCACCAGAGAGACATCCATGCTAAGAATTATCCCCTCATGACAAGCCATCCAATAACACAATCTTCAGAGGTAACCAGCTCATTTACCTGCAAAAGAATAAGACTAGACAGACATGAGGCACAAAACTAATAAATTACTGTTTTACCATCTTCATTCTCCAGAACCATAAATTACTAACCAATAGTAGCTGTCCCAATATGACCAATATGATTTTACCTAAACATAATACTTCCAGGCTAAAGTTACACTAATATATTCAATTACTGGTACACCTTCTTCACACACAAATTGTAGGCATTATTAGCCATCCTATGAATCTTTCATTAAACCCCCACCCCTGAGCTGCCTGACAAGTCATTTTCAATACTTTGTAACCTGTACTAATTCATGTGTTTATTCTTCTAACCTGCTGCTTCAAAATAAATTGCTAGCATAGTAGAAGAAAAATAAAAATATTACCATAGTTTCGGTGCACCGTTGTGAACTTGTGAATGGCTTTTATTAGCGAACCATATCTCATAGATTTCAATGGTCCCATATGCCTGTGACATAAAATTAAAGAAGCAAGTTGAACAATTTAGGCCAAGAAAGCAGACCTTTGTAACATAGTAATGCTGAAGACACCGAGCATGTGTAAAAGAAATAAGGGAAGCTCCTTAAATACTATATTCAGTACTGAGGGTCTAATGTACGGGAGGGTACTGAACTTTAATTTTGTTTTAATTCGGTTACCAAATTTTAATTTGTATTTTTTTAGATACTAAATTTCTATATAGTTTCATATCAGTCACTCAAAAATTTTTTTAATACCTAAACACTATAGGCTTACTATTTTAATTCAGAATTAAAGATTTTTTTTGCAAATAAATCCATATTTTCTATACATTTATAGGAAATAAGAAAAAATTTGAAACTTATTTTGATTTCATCTAGTAAGAGCGGACTTATTCTGAAAGATATCACATCATAGAAGTAAACTTTTAAATTTTTTATAATTTCTGGACTAAATTGAAAAGATAAAGAAATTGAGGGATTAAAGTGATTTTTAAGAGAAATTTAGAGGATTAAAAATTTTTAGCAGTACCTTTTTTGAAACAAAATCATTGTTAGATGATAAAAAAGAAACAAATTAAAGTTTAATACCCAAATTTCAATAAATGTAAAGTTAGGTGACTATCATTGCATTTAACCCTATGTACATCCAAGTAAAAGGCTTAAATTTTAACTTTAATTTTAGTATCAAAGTTAAAATTTGGATAAATGACTATTTGTCCTATGTGTTTTGGTCTAATATACTATTTCATCCCTGACATTTGAAAAAATATTAATTCATCCCTGACATTTGCAAATTCATGTACTATTTCATCCATGACAGAGAACTAATGAGTGTTAACTGTTGCAAATGTCAGGGATGAATAAGTATTTTTTCAAATGTCAGGGATGAACTAATGTATTAGGCCAAAATACATGGGGCAAATAGTAATTTACCCTCATAATTTTCACAGGGACATCCAACTTCTAAGGACCACAAGTAGCAAATGGAAGAAATTGACATATAAGGACCACATTTAGCACTGGTGAATTCCCTAAAAGGCAATGAAATTTCACATTGACAATTAAGTTCATTGTTGGGAGCTATTTAAGACATTTAATGACAGCTTCCTTGTACTCTAAAACCACCCAATTTGAGCATGAAGAAAGGTGAGATAGCACAAATTGATACAAAATGCAACAAGCACATCACACTCTGCAAAATGAATGAAGATGAGAGAAGCAATGGTAGATTTCCTATCTCCCAGAACAAGGAGAAACATGAAACATGAAGTATTAGACTGATCTTTTCAGTATAATTTGAACTAGTTGTGAAACATACACTTTTCCCATGAAACAGAATAACAGGGACATTAGCAGAACTAAATTGTTCACCACATTAAAACTTACACTATCTCAGTATATCGAATTCTCCAAGCTGGAAACCCCAAATTGCATCTTACAGGTCCATAAACTAATAGCAGGTCAGGTTCTGGCACTCTGTAACCTGATAGTGTAGGAATAACATTTAGTGATTTCATGTAAAATTAAATTAAAAAAAAAAACCAAGTTTATAACCCATTCAATGAATTCAAGAATACAAACAAACCTGAAGTTCTTAATGCCTCGTACAGGTAAGCTTCTGTAATGACTTCTTCCCATCCTACCTTGATGTTAGCCAACTTCAAATACTTCGCAAAAAGTAGGTTAGCTGCCTCGGCTATTGCTTCCTTACCATCAGAGATAGAAGCAAATTCCAGAGTTATATGTTTTTAGTCCAATGTAAAATCTTTTTTTGACAGCTTCCTGCAAAACCAGTGTATGTTGAGTGAGACCTCTGGAATCTGGACTTATTACTTGCATTCCAAGGGCAAAATTGCAAGTCATTTCTGTCACTTTTATAAAAGTAAAATAAAAAAACAGCATGGATAGGTTTCTTAAGTTCACGTTGAACTAGTAAAGTTAAGTATATCTAAAAGAATATGAAATAAAAAAAAGTTTCAAAAGCGATATATTTAAAACTGCATGAGCTGGATACAATTTACCATATATTTTCAAGCTATTCTAAGATTACCTGCAATAGTAAAAGAATGTTTTCCTTTGCTTAGTTTCACTTTTCAGTTTTCATACGCCATCTTTACCTTCCGAATCATTGAGGCATAAATGTCTGACACCAATAGCTTCAAGCCATTGCAAAAGCTGAATAATTTTAGAAATTTGGTAAGCATCTTCACTTTCTACCACAATGGCAAGGTACCGAAGCTTGCCAATATCAAGGGCTTTGTAGCGTTTCAGCAATCCAGTAGAAATTAGACAGCTTTGAATCACTTGGGCTATTCCAGCTCCAAGGTACCATAAGCTGACAATAAAATGTACAAAAAGCCATAGAAGTCGAAGACCAAGATCACGGATCTGCAAAAGCCTCAGAAACAAAAATTAATATATAAAATTTAGCGCAACCAAAACTTATACTATGATCAACTTCAGTACAATATTAACAATTTAACAAAGAAAATGAAAGCGAACATAGAAGGAAGAGAGGGAGAGTGTTGAACCCAAAGTGGCATTCTACGCATTCAATGTCAAACCAAAACCAATTTTCTAAATAATCTGCATATAAGTAAGGTATATTAGTATAGTTCACTGAGATCTAGCATTCAATTCTTGCTTCTCAAACTACATCCTTGTTGGCCTCCTACTACTCATATGTATCCATTGATTATCCAACCATCCGACATCAATATGAACATGTAAGAAATTCTTATTGCAAGCCCTCCATTATTTTAATGTATTTATATCAGTGATTCCAAAACTCAATCTTCTAAATGAACTAACTCATATAAAAGCAAAAAACACTCCTTAAAATCTACAGGGTTGTTATAACATTAAATTTTAGAAGAAGTCATGAAATTTAATAGAATATAACAAAAGGAATAACACTGACCTGATTAATCCAGCAGTGAACTCTGTCCATTCCAACTTTCAAATCCATTATTCCACCAGAATCATAAAACCAACCAAAAAAAAAAAGGTTAATTTATTAACCATTCAACAAGAAAGATGCAAGAAACAAAACCAAAGAGCGAAAGGAATTAAAATTAGCTATATCAAGTTGGTCTCTGCGAAACTGTCACAGGTAAATCAAGGACAAAGAATTCTCCATAAGAGCAAAAAAAGAAAACAAAATAAAGGAACAAAAAGAGGGCTTTTTTTTTTTTTTTTAAAAGAAGAAGAAGAGAAACTAATAAAGGCCAAGAAAAGCAATCAAGCTGCACTCCAATTGATGAACTGTATATTTTCTTGTTAGTCTTGTTGAAACAGATGGAAACCAAGACTTTTGAACAAAAAGCCTGAGATAATAACGTCGACAAATAGGTCTAATACAATAACATAGTTATTAATTTATTTAACTACATTGCCATTAGATTTAATGCAACAGAATAAGTGATGATTTCTACAACACATAAAATACAATACAATAAGAAACATTGCTTAAAGAACGAATCTGTGTCTGTATCAAAAGGTTGTTAACTGTTGCACCACCGTCCCCTCTAAAGCAGGAACTCCTTTACTTCATTCTTTTTTTTTTTCTGACCATTTTCATCTCTATCTTATGAATTGAGTCCAATACATTTATAACTTGAAAACACATGCTCTCAGGCACAACTCAATGTGAGGCTTATTGGTATACCTTGTGATCCCAATGCAAACCCGCGAGCATAATCACACCACCATGGAGCAAACAATCCCTTAAAAGCAGGTACGAAATAAACCCCACTAGTATAGTCATCTAACTCTGCAAGTTCCTCAATCTCACTTGCACTACTAATTAGCCCAAGGCCACCCCTAAGCCATTGAACTGCAATTCCAACAATGACAATTGAGAGCATAACTGGCAGGAGCTTTTCGACCAAGCTTATAAGCCAAAGTAGTTAAAAAGGCCATACTTTGATGAAACTATCTAATCACCGATGTTAAGAAATATGAAAAGCACCAGCCATGAGGTTTAGCTCAGCCATGCTAGGTGATTTTGAGTAGAAATTCCAATGAAAGCACAAACATTAAAATGAAGGGCAAATAATTACAATTAAAAGAAATTCAAAATTCATTTAGTAATTAACAATATTAGAAAACAAGGAAGAAGGAAGACCTAAATAATCATAAATACATAAAAAATGCAATTAACACAAAATTGAGTATAACCTACAGATTATATTTAATAATAATAATTTTTAGAAAAAAGAATTGTTGTCGGTTGTATTTTCTTTATCACTTTCGTAGCGATGGTCGCAACTTTCCACTAACAAAAACAGACATTAGCTTTGACAAGATAAGTATATCAGACTGGACTGCCATATTCAATGGGATGAATAGTGAGAAAGGGGAAAAAAAAAAGATAAGCAGTACACACTTAGGGGGTAAAACCTGAGACAGTAACTGATCAATGCAGGATTTCTATAAACAGGAAATAGATTCTCTCTTTTTCTTTTTTTCTTTTATGAGATAAAGGGACAATATCTTGGAATTATGACTTATATGAGGGGAGGTAGCGCTAGAAAGGTGGAAAAGAAATGTGAAAGCTAAAAGTAGCATTAGCTTTGGCAGATAAATTCAGATGGTGGTGGGACTAAAGCAATGGCAGAAGTAAGCAAATTCGAAAAAAAAAAAAAAAGAAAGAAGAAAGATTAACAAGGTACTTGAAGCTTAATTAGCAATTTGGTAGTGACCCCATCATTTGATTCAACAACAGAACGAAGTGTGAGCGAACGTGAAAAAGTTGCCAACTTTGTATGGAGAAGTAGTGATTATGCAGGCCCTTTGCCAATATATGGCAAAAATTTAAAAATTTCACTAATTTATGGTGTATTTTAAAAAAAATTCTAATTTTGTGATAGAATGAAAAAATTATTAATTTATGGTGATTTTTGCCTAAAGTGGTATGCGAGTTAGACTTTTGACTTTTAACTTTTGATTCGATGCCACCTAATAAAAATTACCACAAAATAGTAATTTTTTTTATTCCACCACAACATAGAAATTTTTGTAAAAATATCATAAATTGGTAAAATTTTTAAGTTTTGTCATAAATTGGTAAAAAATCCTGATTATGCAGTTGATGGTAACTTGGGTATGTTCTTCATTGCATGCCTTAACCAATTCAAAATAAAAGAAACAAGGTACAACAGTACATTTGCAACCCTTGTACTTGGTACAATTGATCAATCTACCACTTCAACTTATAGTTTTACCATTTTAACATTTAAACTTGTCAAATAAGCACTAATCTAATAACATAATATATTTGTCACCCTTTATACTTGCCACTTTTTGTTAGTTTGACACCTCTATTTTGCAGTTTGGTTTGGTTAAATTTTTTATGATGCTAATATTTTATTACATGCTAGGTGTGCTATTATAGGTTTGAAAATTACATTTTAAGCGATTTTATGTGTTAAAATAGCAAAATTATAAGTAAAAGTATCAAATTGATAAAAAATGACAAGTATAAATGGGGTGGGGTGAGGTGGGGGTGGCGGCAGCGGATGTATTATGCCAAGAAACAAACTTCAGCTCAAAAGAAACAAACCCCACTTAACCTTTAACGCAAATAAAATCACTACTTCTAAATGAAATGAATAAACTGAAAATTGATTGCTTGCAGCTTGAAACTCTCTCATGAGATCTGGAGTGTTAAAAAAAATTGATCCAACTGCCATGCCTATTGTTCTCGTAATCATGATGTACTTTACCTTGAATTACCACCGTATAAAGACAGTAAATACATGGCCGTTGATGGCTACAAATATGAGGTACAATATATATGCTCCTATAGTTGGCGAATGATATTTTGATTTCTAAAAGGTATACTATTGAGAAAGATACTATAGCACTTAAGCCCACCTCAAGTGTCAAAGGCAGTACCTTTGCCGAGGTCTTGGATTTAAATCACATTCCTCATAGTGAGATTAATTCTCACGAATTATACATATTTATGGGATCCAGCATATGGTGGCCAAATTCGTCAGCTTGATTTAGGTGTCTTCTTTTGCTTCCTGGGTCTAAGCAGGGTCCTGTATGCTTAGGTTACTTTCTAAGTAAATGCCAAGGTTTAGTTTAGGCATTAAGCTGCATTCTAAAACTCATAGTACAATTTGCATTTCAACAAACAGACATGTAATGGCTTCATATATTTGCTGCAGTACAACCTCTATTTCTATTAAAAAATTTGTCTAAAAACCATCTCTATGTGCATTAACCTTGTAGAAAGAGCATGAATAGCAAACAATGGAAAATCCTTCACGTTCTTGCTGATAGCACAATCAATGCAAGGCTATGGGTAGGCATGTAATCGTCGAACCCACATTACACATTCATTTATATACCAACATTTATGAGTTAATGCATTCTTCTAACATGCTTTAACTTGTATATGATTTTTGATAGACCATGTAGTACCACAACTCCGCACCATAGAGCTGCAATTCTCCCAACGGCTACAAACCATCAAAGGAAACAAATCCCAGACAGCTATAGTAGCTGTCCATATTTAGCTAATGATGTCCATTTATGTAACCATAAATCTCGTGCAATATTCTTACTTTGACTCTCTCACAATATTCCTTCCTGGGCCCTTCTATCCGTTGTATTCAGCATGTATAAATATCTTGGCTGTTGTATTCTAAATGACAAAGAATGTAAATTGTTTTCTTTCTTTCTCAGAAACATTTCTTTTATGGTATCAGAGCTTGAGAGATTGAAAGAAACAGTTCTCATGGCCACATCGCTTATCTCCAATACTCTTCATGAAATAGAGCTTTCACTTCAAACACTACATCAATGCAATAACCTTATTTCCTTGAAGTTGGAGAATTCCAACTACTTGCTTTGGCGATGTTAAATGGAACCATTGATTTAGAGCATCAATATGGCACACCATTTGATCTAAGGCAA
>CATIWM010259444.1:0-10962 GCA_949671775.1 Mallotus repandus
CAAAGAGAATCATAAACTAAAACACTAACCACCGGGACAACTTCACCTCTCCATTCACCTCACCGGACATTATTGCCTCTTAGTTGTTGCCGCCTCCACCACCACCACCACCACCACCACCACCACCTCCACCTCCACCTCCACCACCACCACCATCACCATCACCATCACCACCTCCACCACCTCCATTACAGTCTCATAACTTTGAATTGAAATCAATTAAATATGCATGATTTAATTTTTTTATAAAATAAATAAATTGTAGATTAAACATTATTATGTGAATCACAATAATTATTACTATCTTTAAAAAATTAGTATAATAAAATTCATCAAAAAATTATGTGAATATGAAAAATTACGAAATAAAAAATAACAAATAAATTATTTTATGTTCTTCTATTTTCTATTTTGGAAAATAAAAAACTAAAAAACAAAGAAAAGGAAAAGAAAACTGAAAAAGGAAAATAGAAAATATTTTTTAAAATTAAACAGCCCCTAAATGTTTCTGAAATTAATACTTAGCATTTTTTAATACTTTTCTGCAGGATATCATGATGAATTTGAGTTTAGACTCAATGTTTAAGGTAGGGATTTAGGGTTGAACGCAATGCCCTATCTTCTAGCTCAAATGACTATGGAAGCTGATTTACTAACAATATATGTCCTATGAAATAATTTTAGTTTATCAATCAGAAACTTGTGCGTGTGCACAACAATATAATTTTGTTGGCTCTGACTAGGGCACCTTTCTTGAATCTAATTGAAAGGCTTTTTTTTTTTTTTTTTTAACCAGGTAAGATTTTATCCTAAATCAATTTATACAAAAAGTTCAATTATTTTGTTAAACAATACAATACAAACTCAATCTTTAATTTTGAATTGAATGGTTAAAATTGCATAAAGATGACCTATCATGTTACTTCTTTATCTATATAATATATACGTAAAAATTTTTATTTAAATTTATTTACAGTAGCAAAATTATTACATAAAAAGAGTTGATTTTTATTTAGAATGCATATATTGTATGTAATTTATAAACTTGCTCTGCCTATGTTTTTCTCCTCATCACGCTGCTATAGCATTGATTTAAGCAAGTCAAAAATTTGCAGGGGTAAATGTCCAAAGGATCGGAGAGTCATGATCTCCAATGCCAAAATCTTATTCATGATCCAACCTTATGGATTCTGTGTCTCTCATCTATTGTCCTGACCATTCCTGAGTCTGTCACAAAACCTTGGAATTACCCTCTTTCAACTTATCACACTGATTCTACAACATCTTCTCTATCAAGCCCTGAATTGGCTTATATAAGAACCAAAAATCACCTGTTTTTGAAAGTTTAAGTGCTGTTCAATGAGAAAAGCACAATCTTGACATCACTTGCAATTGGAAGCTTTTAAAGAGTAATATGACATGTCCTTTGTGCTGATATGTTTATCTACATGAACAAGAAGCTCTTCAACATCACTAGTTATTTTTTATAAAGCTAAAGGAGCTACCATATTCACCAGCACAATCATTATTTAAATAATAACCAACAGAAATCGACCCTGTGGTCCTAATAGATTCTATATTTTGTGACTGGGAATTTTAAAAAAAATGAAGAAATAACAGGAATCAGTGACATTCTACTCCAATGAATCTTTGCAGCTACGCAGTGATAAAAGATCTCAAGTGTCAAATCCACCTTTTTAAGCAAAATTGTGAACCTTCGTTTCCATTCTAAATTCATTCATAGATTTGATTATGTGTACAATTGCAAAACATAAACATGGCATATAACAATATTAATCCTTCAGCTTCCACTCCTATCATCGAAGACAATAAAACTTGGGACCATCCATATTGAGATGAACCAAGTTGTGCACAACGAGGAAAATTATGTCAGTAGAGGGATTGCAAGCAGGTATTCTATAATAGCGCTCACAACTGCATTATCGCTGTATCACCATGTCCTTGCATTTAGCAGTGTTCAACTTATCCCGATATAACTTCAATAACTGAGGAGCTTCTTTCTTGAAAGGTTTCACAAACTTATGTAGGAACGACTTTTCAGTAACCCGCAAAAATGTGGCTATGCTAGTCAATTTAATTAGATCTTTAGACTGCAGAACCTGAATAACAGAACACCGCGGTATAACCCTCTTATCCAAGCTTAATGAAATGAGTAGTGGATGCTGTGCAATAGATGAAGAATCCCACCCCATTTTGTTGATATAATAGTTCATCATTGTCTTTATTTTTTCCTCCGATACCACCATACACCATGGATGCTTCCTAAAAGCCAAAACAGTCTCTTCCTTAGACCAACCCCACTTTTTATAAATATCAAACTTCTTTTCCCAGATCGATTTGCTTATTCCTCTCATCACTTGGATTGCAATAACGAAGCTTATTGTGGAAGGATTGAACCCCATTCCTTTTACTTCGTCTACAATCTCAGAAAACCGATCCAAACCTATCATGCATGTCAGAGGATGATATCTAAGTAGCCAAACAATACTTGAATGCGGCAATCCAGTCTCTTCTAACAGTTTGATATTCGGTATGATACTGTCTTGAGATTGAGAAAGCATAATTTTTGGAAGGCGTTTTATAGCAGGAATAACTTTGTCATCAGATCGAATTAAATCTTGTACCACATTAAAAGCAGGAATTAACATGTTTTCTACGCTACTATGCATAATCTCAGGACATATAGATAAGATTCTGGCAATGTCAGGACCCGAAAATCCCTTAGAGTGGAAAAATTGAATTTTGGGCAAAAGGGTATTCTCAGGATTAGATGAAAGCACTGAAGGACGTCTACAGATAATCTTTGTGATCTGGGTGTCTGAAAATCCATGGTTCTTCAGAAAGGCAAGAGTAGAGTCAGGTTTATCTGGGGTTTTGAAATAGAGATTCTTAGAAGCTGAAAGAGCAGATTTTGGAGATAACCCACAATTGTTAATGAGGTAAGACACAATAAACGACTGTTGTTGATCATTTCTTGCAGTGCTCGTGAAGCTTCTAATAGAGGAGAACAATAAAGATGGGTGCTTTTGAAAGTAACAGATTATTGAAGTTACAGAAGAAGCACATTTGCAAAGACGGGTATCAAAAATCATTATTTGGCTGATTTTTTTGCACTTAAAAAAAAAAAAGAAAGAGAGAAAACCCAAATGAAGAAGGAACTTACTTAACCCTGATCCGCCAAGACGCTACCGTTGACGCCAACCCATGCGAAGGAGCTGCAACGATTATTCAGAGCTAAATTCTACACTTTTCCGACTTCTCATTTCTAGGGTTTTGGGTGATTTTGCACTGTGGTTGTGAATCGGACCGAAAGAAACCCCGAGTCATGGCCGAAGCTTTGAATAATGGGCTTGATTTGCAAAACTCCACTTCAGCTCCGCCCAACTTGACCCTGAAAATATATAGAGAAAATTACATTTTTCTCCCTGAAGTTTGATCTAATTTCAACTCTCTACCATATTATTTGAAAATTAAACCTTTATATCCCTCAATTTTGATTCCGTCCTCCATTAACTTTTCTCTGAGGTTTTTTATATCAAAATACATTTACCTCCCTTAATTTATAAAAATAAAACAGTTTTATCCATAAGTTCTAATAAAATAAAATAATTTAGTCCTTCAACTTTTTAATTATTTAAAATTTAAAATTTCAATACTAACTAAATTTTAGAAGTTTACATATCTCCATCAATATATTTTTTTGAATTATATAAAATTCACACTAACTCAAAAGTCAAGTTGTAATTTTAATAAATCTATAAATATTCATAAATTTATTTTATATTCATTTTTTACTTATTTTTATTAATTTTTGCTCCAATTAAAATTAGTATTATCTAAAACTAAAGCAATATATAAAATGAATTGCTTAAAAAGGGTAAAATTAATGAAACCAAACATAAAAAAAATAAATATAAAATAAAATTGATAAAAATTAATGAATTATTAAATTTATAATTTAATTTTTTAATTAAAATTAAATTGATAAGGACATGTGTAACTGTTCAAAATTTAGTAATTTGAAACTTAAAGAACAACAATTTTTTTATTAAAATAAAAAGGATTGAACGATTTTCAAACAAGAGGAAAGAGAGTTGGAATTAGGTCAAACATGAGGGAGGTAAATATAATTTGCTCAAATATATATTGTACAATATTTTTATATATTCTAATAATAATAACAACATAATTTTTCGAAGAGTATTAATGTTAAAAATATGATGTACGGTTGTTTAAGTATGAAACTTGTTAAAATTGTGATAAATCATAACTACATCAAAATTATAATATTAAATTAAGGTAACACTTGCCGCAGGTTTCTGGATGCATCCAAATGTTTGGTAAATACGGTACTATATGAACTTTAAGCTCACTAGAGAATATAATTACAGATTATAGGCTTAAATAAAAAATTGGAAGTCACTATCCAAGTTAAATTCAAGACACACACTTACAATAATTGGATCCTATGAAAACCCTAGCAGCTATCTTTAAATATTGAATTTAAAAATTGGATATCAACTTTAAATATTATGGTTCCTTTCATTGATGTTTCGTGTTTTATTTTTTATTTTTTAATTAATTTTTATTACATGCAAAAATACAGTTTCTAACAACCATCAATGATTATTAGTTCACTTTACAGTATTGCATATCACATCCATCCATTCACCATAAAAATAAATTAATAAATAAATATGCACACGAAAAAAGATGATGAAGCATAATAGAGTTCAACCCATAAACATTTAAGAATAATAAAATAATAAAATAAAAATGTGTATGCAAATAGGGGATAAAGAGAAAATAGTTACAATCTTTTAAACATGCAAAATATATGTGAGTAAAATCCAAATGAATTAATATATTAAAATAATTTCGTCAAAAAAATATTAAAATAATTAAAAAAATATCCAAACATGGACTTCATGTAGCCTGTCAAATTGTCCAATTTAATACATGCACAAAGGATGACAAGCGGAACTTACTTTGAAAGCAATGGGCCCCGGCAACCAGTGAACCGAATTATAGAGTAAAATTTTGAATCAAACCATATCTACCGGTTTAATCATATTTAGAACCATAACCAAACTAATTTCCTTGATTATATAACTAATCAGTTAACCAATTAAATAGGTTTGGTTACACCGATTTTTTGAATTTTTTATTTTATAATAATTTTTATTGCATATAGTATTGAATTCAGTAAAAAAAAAAAACCACATGTTTTCTATTATCAAATATATAGTGCAACTTATTTCACATTAAAATGACCAATCTTCAAAATTAAATGCAAAAAAAATAAGTTTCTCAATCAAACATTAGTTCAACTTAAAAGTATATAGGATAAATTTCTAACATACAATAAAATAATTCTATAAATGATGAGTTTTTCAAATAATCACTACTCTAATATTTCATATATTTTCAATCTTATAAAATTTAAAACAAAAACTAATTAAAATAAAAATATTTTGAATCTCACAATAGGTGGAAACTAAAAGAGAGAATAATGTAATTATGCACTATTATCTACATAAAATCAAAAAGATGCTAAGACTAGAGGTGGTGTAGTGTCAAATGTAAATCATACATGTCAATAGTCATATCCCTTAAATTAGGACCTATACTACTAGCATCTATTAAAACAAGTGGCAAAAACAAACAAAAAGTAAAGCATTTTATATATAGCCATATAGGTATTCGAATAAGCTCATATATACATGTAAATAGACAACTAAATAATGAGCAGATAAGTTTCTATCATAGCAAAATAATAAGCAAATGACTTGGAAATCATTATGATTTTTAACATCACAAAAAAAAAAAAAAAAAAAAAGCTAAATTTTAAACAAATTCATTACTATATTTCAAAAATCATCATGCTAGTCATCAACATTAATGAGTTGATGCTCCGCTGTCAAGTTTGATATTTCTAAAAGATATATAATATTGAAAATTAGATTATTAAATATAATATTTTTTTATAAATTAAATTTAATTAATATATGGGTATAAGAGAGAAATATAATAAAAAAAACTTGATTCAATTTCTTCAAGTTCACCAAGATTTTCTTCTACTAAACGAGTGCCTTAAGTATTTTGTAGCTAATGTTCACGAATTAAAGCTTCTATCAATTTTGGCGTTAAAGAGCTACGGAATGAATTAAGTACAAGTCCACCAGTACTAAAAGTTTATTCAGATGCAATAGTTGATATTAGTACAACTAACACATCATATGCCATAAAAGAGAGAGCATTGAAAATCTAATTGAATTTATTTTCCACCAGTCTAGCACATTAAAAATAGAATAATTATCATTCTCACATTCTTTACCCAAATATTTGTCCAATTCAATTTTCATCTCTATATTTTTTGGTCCATCTTCTTTTTGTACAAAGATTTCATGAAACTATCAACATTTATCTCGCCATCAACTTTTACATCACTTGAATTTTTAAATGTCTCACTTGTTTGCAAACAAGGAGTTGAGTGGCTGAGATTGTAGAAATCAAATATAGTATACAATAGTTCCTTGAGATTTTGGCATAATCTTTTCGCCTTTTCACTATCATATGACTCATTAATAGTCCAACTCACATATTTTAATTTACATCGAGGATTAAGGATAACAACAATGAACAATATAAGATTGATATTATCAATATTTTCAGAATGTTTATTATACTTTTTCTTCATTTTTTAAGCCATCAAGCTCACACCAAGATCATCACTCTAACATTTACTCAAAATAACCATGCCAAAACCATTTTTTTTTTCAAATATTTATTACTAGTCACAAAAAATGAGCTAGACAGATTTAAAGTTACTTCATAAAAAAATCTTAAGAAAAGGCAATGAGTTTTGTACATATTCCCAATCACTTTCTCCAAGAACACCCTTATTCTTTTCATTTTTACTAGTGTTGGTAAGCTCAATAACATACTTATGATCTTGACTTTCTAATAAGTTAAAAGCTTTTTGAAACTTTAAAGCAGCCTTTAACATTAAGAAAGTAGAGTTCCATCTTGTTTCAATGTCCAAACAAATAAGACTTTTACTTTCTATGTTCTCTTTTTCTACACAAGTTTTAAACTTTTGCAATCTAGATGGAGAATATCGCACATATTTTACAGTAGAACAAGTTCTAGTAATAGAATCATCTACCTCTGATAGGCCTTCTTATACAACAAGATTTAAAATATGTGCAGCGTATATCATGTGTAGGTATTTACCTTTCAAGAAACTTCCTTTCCCACTATTCACCTTCTTTGTAAATATTCAATTCCCTTATCATTTGAGCTTTCATTATCCACTGTTTTAGTAAATTTTTTTACCTAAGCCCCAATCAAGCAGAGAGTTATCAATAACTTCCCCCGAATGTCCAAATATTGGGCAAAAATTTATGATTCTTTGGTACAAGATCCAATCATCATCAATAAAATGAGTTGTAAGACACATATAATTAAGATTCTGAAATGATGTCCATGTGTCTGTAGTAAAACAAACCCTATAACATAAAATGTACTTCTTCAATTTTTTTCTCTCTTCTACAAAGAGATTATAACAATCTCTGACTATTGTAAATCATGAAGAAACTAAAAAATTTTGGTTGCATATCATAGCAAAAATCTCTAAATCCTTCAAGTTTTACATACTAGAAAGGCAACTCATCTACAATTATCATCGTAGCAAGAGATTTTCTGCATGGTGGAGAAGCAAGTTCTCCACCAAAATAATTGCATATGGCCTTTTGATTATTTTTATTTAAACAATCAGGCACATTAAAATGAGCCCAAACCCAATATTTTTTTTAATTCCACTAACCTTTGCATTATTAGTAGACTTTTGAGTTGATTGTTGTGAGGATTGATCCACATTTAATGATGATGTATTGGAAACTTCAATCATTACAGGTATATTAGTAGTAGAACCACTGGTAATAACTTTACCCCGTTCATATTTGTACATACAGTATAAAGGGAAAAGTACAAAAAAACATCTTGTGATTTTAACCTTAATCACTTTTTGACCTGTGGTTTTAACCCTAACAAATTGGTACCCTATGCAACAAACCGTTAGCAAATAGAAGCAAATCGTCTAACACCGTTAAAAATGATGATATGGCAAAGGGTATTTTAGTCATATCACTTTGTGGTTTTATATTTTGACTTGTGATTTATCTTTATAACAAATAAGTACCCTATTTTACAATGTCAAAATAATAATAATAATAAGAATATTTTTTATAAATTATTTCTCAGTGGTTTAATCAATTTTTTAGAATATAATTTTTTTATTTTTATATATATAGTGCATTACTAATAATTTTATAATAATTGATTTTTTATTTTTTATTTTTTTGCCAAGGAAGCATTAGTATCCTCCTTTTTTGGATGTCAGAAATCCTACCGCCGACGGCGGCAAGGAACCATGATATGGATGCTTTCATATCGCGGTTTCCACTTTTAGAGGATGCTTATTTGAGCCATGCTGATATTTTCTCTGCTTCCCATCATCCGTAAGTGCATGATGATAACCAAAACCCACCCTATTCATTCAACGACTGCTAATCCTGTTAAATCTTATGCTGATGTTGTTGCTGATCCTCTAGTTTCCTACCCTCAGCGTCATATCAAGCAGTGAAGATTAATTCAGAGTTGTATCACAGATGCCTGGTTTATGTTAATTCATTAATTAGTAGAGTTGTTTTAAATAAGGGTTATTCCCCATGGTTGTTAGCTAAACTGAAAGAAAAACTCTTGGCCTCATGGCAGCTGCAATCTCTATGGCGTCTGATTTCATTAGGACATGGTTTTTTTTCATATCCTTCTCAACTCTAATCAGGATAAAGAGATAATTTGGAGTAGAGGATCACTTTCTCTTAAGCCTGGCATTTTACATCTTTAATGTTGGACGCCTGGCTTTGATCCATACAAAGAAAAATCAACCACCACTCAATTATAGGTGCGTTATTTCAAGTTGCCATGGGAACTTTGGGACGCACAGATTCTCATTGAAATTGGTTGGTAAGTAAGCTTGGGCTGACCTTGCAAAAATTAAATCACCTTGCCAAGAGGTTTCTAACAATAAGAAGAAGAAGTTGAAACCTTACGTGGTTTTAACTGGTAATAGGCCAACAACTCAGGCTTCTTCTCGTGCTTCTCGATTGTTTACGTGTCTTGAAATTTTTTGTTTCTCATGATTTGTATTTTTCTTTGCCCAGTTGGGTTGGATTGTTCTCTTTTATTTTTATTTTTAATAAAAGTTTTGGTTAGGATTGATGCCCAGCCAAAACAATCTTATATGTATAAAAAAAATTGTAGAATTAAGATAATTTTTATCTTAATTTTACAAAAATAAATGCTAATTATTGTAAAATTATTAATAATGCATTAATAACATAACTTTTTAATAAAATATTTGCGCATGACTTTGGTGTGTGTATTATAATTATGAAGCTACAATCTTTTAAACTTTTTCAAATTTACAAAATTAAATTTTAACTATTGTTAAATTATTGATAATTTATTAAAAATATAAGTTTTAAATTAATTAGATTAAAAATATATAAAATTGTAAAAAAGTAAATATTAATTATTATAAAATTATTAATACTGCATTAATAATATAAATTTTTAAATTGATCAAATTAAAATATTTATAAAATAATAGATTATAATTTTATAATAATATAAATTTTTATTATACATACATACATATATACATATAGAAAATAAAAAATTAAATTCTTATAAAATTATAGAAAAATTAAAAAATTGGTTCATCTATTAAGAAATTATTTATAAAAAATTTCATATTATTATAAATAAATAAATATATTTTTTATATTGTAAAATAGGATACTTATTTAGTAATAGGATAAGCATTTAATTTTTAAAATTATATTAATTCTACAAAATTAAATATCAATGGTTATAAAATTATTAGTAATGCACTATATATATAAAAATAAAAAATTATATTCTAAAAAATAAATTTAATTCTTTTTGATATTGTAAAATAGGTGCTTATTTGTTATAAAGATACACCACAAATGAAAATATAAAACCACAAAGTGATATGATTAAAATACCCTTCGTGAAGTCATCATTTTTAGTGGTGTTAGACGATTTGCCCCTATTTGCTAATGGTTTATTGCACATGATACCAATTTGTTAGGGATAAAATCACATATCAAAAAGTTATTGGGGTTGAAACCACAATGTATTTTTTGTACTTTTCCCTAGTATAAATATATTCACAAAAAATGGATAGTATAAATATAAATTATTTTATAAAATATTCTTAAATTATTTTCATATGTATTATAAATAGTGTATATCTCTATTAATAATAAAAACATAAATTAATTATATGTAATACATAGTACATTATAAATAAAAACTTTTGTAAACTATTTATATGTTAACCTTTTAATTTTTAAATTGTTTATGTATCTTAATTAAATTTGATGATAATATAGTGAAATATTATTTTATTTTATTGTTGAAGTTAAAATCCATATATGCTACATGTCTGTTTAGTTTTAGAAAACGAGCTCTGTTTTCTAGAAACCTTTTTCAAGAGGAAAATAGAAGTTGTTATTTAGTCATGATATTTTCGAACTCTAGAGAACTAGAAAACTATTTTTCAAATTTTTCAAATTATAAAATGCTTTAGAAAACCAATAAAAGATGTTTTCTAAATTTTTCAATTAATATTTTAACATTTACTGCAACTTTCTCAACCACAACAACCTCCATCACAATCACAACCTCCACCACCACCTCCTCCTCCTCACCACCACCACTTCACCTCCACCACCTTCACCACCACCACCACCACCACCTCCAGCTCCAGCTCCACCTCCACCTCCGTCTCCACCACCACCTCCACCACCAACCCCACCCCACCACCACCACTTTCACTACCTCTAC